>SJYC01147172.1:0-12433 GCA_006408675.1 Madoqua kirkii | reverse complement strand
TAAAATCAAACTTTGTTTAAAGGTTGAAAAATTAAAACAACTTAAACTCAATAAACAGAAAAATTGTTCCTCATTATTGTTTAATGGTGTTTCATACACTTATACTTAGAAATATGTACTCACAGAAATACTGATTGTTTTTAATATGCCCAAAATGTACAATTGAATTTTAGTTAAAATTGCTCTAGGTTAAAAAGTAATTTGGTTGATCTAAAAACAGTCTAGCAGTGATTACTTGTTACAAAAATGCTAAATGTTAATAATGACTTTCCAAAGGTAATCTCTTTTTCATCCAAATTATAAAATTCCCCCGGCCCTTGAGGGACTTAAATTTAACCTAAGAAAAAACTTATAAGTTAAATACACTGAAAATCATCAACTTGGACACAAAAGCCTTCTGTCAGATCACCAAGGAGGAAAAGATAACTGGATTATAATGCTCCCAAACATGACTCCACAGAACTGCCTGTCTAATTAGGTTTACTCCAGATATAAACGATCATAAACTAGTTGATACAGATCTACTGAGACAGTTCTATTTTTAAATTAAATAACTCGCATAAGAGGACAACAACTAGGGCCAAGTGAAGTCTCGTAGAGCAGGTCTATTTTTAAAATGAAAGTGGCTTACCATAGGAGAAATGAGAGGGATGGGATTATTAAGAAGCAAAATCATTTAAGATACATTCTGCATAAAATTAACTTGAAAACACTGAATATAATTTCTTGGCTAAAATTAAAGTAGATCAAAAATTAAAAGTAAAAAAAACACTTTTTAATTAAATTCAGCAGAAATACCTATATGAATAGACTAGTTTTATTTTTAAGGGTGGATGTCATGTACTTACTGTAAGTTACACTGCTAGTTGGCAAGCTAAGTAGTTGCTAAATCTTACTAATAGCATTCCCTTAATACCATTCATTAGTCCTCAATGTTTAAAATAATTGTAATGATAAAGACAAAGCTACAAGCAAATAAGCTCTTTTCTGGAAACGGAATCTTTAGAGCTGAGTGAAAAGTTGAATGTCTTTCTCTCCTCTCACCTGCCTGTGGCCCTAACAGATCTTCTCTGGGGTCACAGGGCCAGCTAAAAGCAGAGCTGGGACCAGAGGCAGGTCAACCAATTCCTCTTTTGAAGGACTTTCTATTCACTATACAAGTGTTTCTCAGAGAGGGTAAAATGAACCCACGGTGAGGTTGGAGATAATATTCAGCAGTAAGCAAACTTCTCCTCAATAGTTACACATATACGTTAAACTAAAAACAAAACAAAACAAAACAAAATTAGGGTTCACTGGGTATATCTCATAGAATCCTCACTGTGGGGTTCTGCTATTTACCTCATCCTATTTTGCGTGAATGCTGGGCCATCCCTGCTGTTGCTGCTAAGTCACTGCAGTCATGTTCGACTCTGTGCGACCCCATACACGGCAGCCCATGAGACTCCCCCGTCCCTGTGATTCTCCAGGCAAGAACACTGGAGTGGGTTGCCATTTCCTTCTCCAATGCATGAAAGTGAAAAGTGAAAGTGAAGTCGCTCAGTCGTGTCCGACTCTTCGCGACCCCATGTACTGAGGCCCACCAGGCTCCTCCGTCCATGGGATTTTCCAGGCAAGAGTGCTGGAGTGGGGTGCCATTGTCTTCTCCGGGGCCATCCCTAGTTATGACTTATATGAGAAAACTTTCCTCGTCGCTCACTCAGTAAAGAATCTGGCTACAATGCAGAAGACCTGGGTTTGATTCCTGGGTCGGGAAGATCCCCCATAGGAGGGCATGGCAACCCACTCCAGTATTCTTGCCTGGAGAATCCCATGGACAGAGGAGCCTGGCAGGCTACAGTCAATGGGGTCACAAGAGTCGGACACAACTTCGCGACTAAAACACCACCGCAATATAATCGCATGTATCAAAGCCATAATGCTTATACAATTATTTTGATAACTCTAATGTGAGTGAAAACATCTGAAGAAACACTCCCTAGGTATTCAAGCTTCCAGTCTTCTTAAGTCTTCATACTGAACAATGACACGCAGTGACATCTGCATAGCTGCTTAGAGCAACTGCAAATTCAGCATGTGTGGGCAAGAGAGGCAGGAGAATGAGACCATGAAGTGAATCTCAGTTTTCAGCCCATTTTCAAATGCCCATTTCAATACGGTGATTTCTGCCATAGTCAGTGGCCATCTGTACTACTCATTAATACATTGCTAAAACAATTTTTTTTAACCTAGCTTTGCTCTAAGTACCATTATCTGTGAAATGACAGTTTTGATATGGTAGTTCCACTTTTGACAACACGTTGGAATGCTCCAGGCTGATCCAGGACAGGATTTTCCTGTTTTGTTCTGGGTGTTCTTTCTCTCCCCATTATTCAGCCATGTGCCCATTAAATATATAACGATATAATCAAAGTGGATTAGTAAAACAAGGAGAGACAGAATGTTCAAAGAGTTATAGCCTGTAAATGGGTGGTTTGCTTTTTGTTTGTTTTCTTTCCTGAAACTTTGCATTTTCATCAGCATGATTTTCTGAGCAGGGTAATTTTCTTTCACTAGGCTAACAATCTCTTTTGAGGCCCGGTGATACTCAGATGCCAGATATACGTCCTTTTGTGAGGTGATGGGCTGATGAGTCATTTCTTTGATCTTCCCTAAATCCGAGTGTTTTATTTGATAACAATAGAGATGCTAAACGATTTTAAAAGAACCATGGTGACAGATTCAAAAGATTCCCTTGCTTTGTAAAAAATAGTCTCCAGCAGTGTTAATATTAAATTGATTGAGCAGTATGGAGCTTATGTTTGGGTCCGCACTCAAATGCATAGAGTTAGTGGTGGGCTTTCTTTTCTTATTGCAAAAAAGTCATGCAGATGAGAGCTAGACACAACTCTATTAGTATCTCTTTTCATCAAATGTTCACCCAAAATAGCAGTTTCTTACTCTCCTATCCCAATCAACTTAGTAAGAGTGAGACCCTTATTCTTTTACCTACAAAATGAAAGGAACTAGGAAAAAATTAGATTTAAAAAAACTTTATCTTAAGCCATAACTCATAGTACCTTACAATTTTATACTAAGGTTAACGTTACCTTGACTTAAACCATCATGATTTAGAGATGAGTATGTCTACATACCTCCTACCTGTTATTTTGCTCTGCTGGCACAACTGCCTGAAATCATTTGCTCAGGAACAGAGAAGGAATGGGCTTGAGATATTTCTC
This sequence comes from Madoqua kirkii, assembly GCA_006408675.1. NCBI lineage: Eukaryota > Metazoa > Chordata > Mammalia > Artiodactyla > Bovidae > Madoqua > Madoqua kirkii. The sequence goes on along the minus strand of SJYC01147172.1, from coordinate 9,212 downwards.
TGGAAGCAAAAATTACAAAATAAAGGAGAAACTACAATGAAAGAGGAATTGGTTATAGAGGTGGAGGGTCTGCAGAATGAAGGTCATGATAGCTGGTCGAAGGGCCTCCTGCCTCCCTGGATCCATGCACCTATGAAACCAGGATGCTGCCTCATTTAGTCCTCTGGTCAAAGTTGATGATAGATTAAAGCCAGACCTAAGCTAAGCAATGATGTTTTCATCAGGTCATGATTAATCTTCAGATTAGTTGGAAGTAAAAATTTTAACCTTAAGCTAATATTCTTAATTTTAAAACAACTTTATATCAATTGTCGTATGGTACTCTGGATCCATCATAGTCCTTGACCTATATTCCTCCAACCAAATAAATGGGAACACAAATTCCCCTTGAAGTGAGAGACTCCAGGGAAACATCCACCCTTTTACAATCACCCTTGGATTACTTTTAATATTGATGCTTTTGACATAAAAATATGCCTCTAGTTTAAAATGGTTTATATATTTAAGACTTGGTAAGTTTATTATTCTGAAAATCACATCAGTGGCACATATATGTATATATACATACAGACACAGTGGAAAACCACTAAGCCATGAAAAAGAATGATATAATACCATTTACAATAATATAGATGTAACTAGAGATCATATACTAAGTGAAGTAAGTCAGAAAGAGAATGACAAAAACTATATGATCTCACTTATTTGCAGAATCTAAAGTGTAACACAAATGAACCCGTCTATGAACAGATACAATCACAGACTGGTGACAGAAACAGACAGGTGGCTGCCAAGGGTAACGGGTTGGGGGAGGGATGGAGTGGGAGCTTGGGGTTAGCAGATGTAAGCTTTTGTACATAGATCGGATAAACAACAAAGCCTTACTGTATAGGACAGACATTGATGGGCTGATGAGTCATTTCTTTGATCTTCCCTAAATCCGAGTGTTTTATTTGATAACAATAGAGATGCTAAACGATTTTAAAAGAACCATGGTGACAGATTCAAAAGATTCCCTTGCTTTGTAAAAAATAGTCTCCAGCAGTGTTAATATTAAATTGATTGAGCAGTATGGAGCTTATGTTTGGGTCCGCACTCAAATGCATAGAGTTAGTGGTGGGCTTTCTTTTCTTATTGCAAAAAAGTCATGCAGATGAGAGCTAGACACAACTCTATTAGTATCTCTTTTCATCAAATGTTCACCCAAAATAGCAGTTTCTTACTCTCCCTATCCCAATCAACTTAGTAAGAGTGAGACCCTTATTCTTTTACCTACAAAATGAAAGGAACTAGGAAAAAATTAGATTTAAAAAAACTTTATCTTAAGCCATAACTCATAGTACCTTACAATTTTATACTAAGGTTAACGTTACCTTGACTTAAACCATCATGATTTAGAGATGAGTATGTCTACATACCTCCTACCTGTTATTTTGCTCTGCTGGCACAACTGCCTGAAATCATTTGCTCAGGAACAGAGAAGGAATGGGCTTGAGATATTTCTCTGGAAGCAAAAATTACAAAATAAAGGAGAAACTACAATGAAAGAGGAATTGGTTATAGAGGTGGAGGGTCTGCAGAATGAAGGTCATGATAGCTGGTCGAAGGGCCTCCTGCCTCCCTGGATCCATGCACCTATGAAACCAGGATGCTGCCTCATTTAGTCCTCTGGTCAAAGTTGATGATAGATTAAAGCCAGACCTAAGCTAAGCAATGATGTTTTCATCAGGTCATGATTAATCTTCAGATTAGTTGGAAGTAAAAATTTTAACCTTAAGCTAATATTCTTAATTTTAAAACAACTTTATATCAATTGTCGTATGGTACTCTGGATCCATCATAGTCCTTGACCTATATTCCTCCAACCAAATAAATGGGAACACAAATTCCCCTTGAAGTGAGAGACTCCAGGGAAACATCCACCCTTTTACAATCACCCTTGGATTACTTTTAATATTGATGCTTTTGACATAAAAATATGCCTCTAGTTTAAAATGGTTTATATATTTAAGACTTGGTAAGTTTATTATTCTGAAAATCACATCAGTGGCACATATATGTATATATACATACAGACACAGTGGAAAACCACTAAGCCATGAAAAAGAATGATATAATACCATTTACAATAATATAGATGTAACTAGAGATCATATACTAAGTGAAGTAAGTCAGAAAGAGAATGACAAAAACTATATGATCTCACTTATTTGCAGAATCTAAAGTGTAACACAAATGAACCCGTCTATGAAACAGATACAATCACAGACTGGTGACAGAAACAGACAGGTGGCTGCCAAGGGTAACGGGTTGGGGGAGGGATGGAGTGGGAGCTTGGGGTTAGCAGATGTAAGCTTTTGTACATAGATCGGATAAACAACAAAGCCTTACTGTATAGGACAGACAACTATATTCAATATCCTAGGATAAACCGTCATAGAAAAGGATTTTTTAATGTATATATATGTTTGTGTGTAACTGAATCACTTTGCTGTAGAGGGGAAATTAATAGAACATTGTAAATTGACTACACTTGAATAAAAAAAATGTAAAGTAAAGAAAATCATATGAGGATAAGTAAAATGATATTTCTTGAGAGTTTATTGTTATTCATCTAAACATTCCTCAACAATGTATAAAGATGTGTGTTTACTTACACCTTCACCAACATAGGTTAGCATCTACCTTTTGTAATATTTATCAAATTGACAAGAGAAAAATACCATGCTAGATTTTAAGTTGTATTTCTTTGATTAACAAAAAAGTTGAATTATTTAATGTTTACTAACCACTTTTCTTTCTTATTTGCATGTCTTGTTTTTGTGTCTGTATTCAATTTATCCAGATAACCAATGAAGATAAATTTATTTCTGTGCCTAAGAACTGGAGTACTGGAAAACACATAGCCTCTAAATCAAAATGAAAAATAAGTAAATGATGAAAGAATCTCAACTGATATTTAAATTCGTTTCTGAAAAGTCCTGTTCAGATGACAAGCAGTATATACAACCCACTCTTTGGCATACCATCTACACTTAACTCAAACTTAGCATTATAATAATAAACATGTCCACACTCTACTCTTTTCTCTATAAAAGAATTTTTAAAAGAACAAGGAAGTTTCCACATAAATTAAGGTCAGCTTGACATAATTAATCTTTATAGAATGATTCTACATGAGAATTTATTTATTCTCTAGGATGATTCACTACAACATCCTACAATATAAAGAAAGCATCGCTATTAATTAACCTCAGTAAATACATTCTTTATTACTCAACCTTTGTTCTTTAAAAATCAAAAAAAGTCCACAAAAGCAAATTCAACTTTTATACTGAATTTGATTTATAAACCAGAGATATGCTCATCCAGAAACTGCTAATGTTCCCAAGTAGATGGAAAGAACACCTCCGCAGGGAGTCTGGCCTGTATTATCTGACCAGGCCTTTTTTTAGGTTTGAAGGACAAAGAACATTCCATAAAAAATTGACTCCAAGTTTATCTTCTCTATCTATGTGGGAAAAAAACAGAAGATTCAATAGGGTGACATTTTTGTCCATGCAAATTTTTATCACCTTCGAAAACATGATGCCCAATATTACGGTCCAGTACAAGTCTTTGAAATTTAGTCGATTACATTGTCTGTAAGATCCTGGCACAATACTTGAATCACGTTGTATGTATACCTTAAAGTGCCAGCACGGGCCTCGTACAGAACAGGTACTCCATAAATACCACCTGGATTAACAAACGACAGAACCGTGGAGCCCTGCGGCGCCCCAGGCATCGTCCCACACTCAGTGTCCTGCTGCCGCACTCTACAGTTCTGCCTTTACGTTTTGGCATGGTGTGGCAGAGGCCATTGACACATACATTTCAGCAGGCTGCTTCCCACACAGCATCAAAATAGAAAGACAGTAGTTCTTAATTCCCCAAACCATCCTTTTCGTTAAACTTGGCCCATCTCGCCCCAAGTATGACCCCTTTCCACCCATCCTTCACTCGAAGCTCAGAGATGGTGAAAGGAAGAATGGGAACCAGGGCTAAGGGGACATAGCCTGGGCCAACTATTCGGCAATATTTTTTTAAGCTAAATATTAAATGGCTTATTCTTAACACTCTATCAAAACAGCTATCTCAAAACAGTTACCAAAATGTCCTTAGCATTCTGATTAAGATTAAAAGCATGAAAATCTACAAAAGATACACAGCGAAGTCACACAGTTCTTTTAATGTATACATTTCTTGAGGTATTTTTACTGAAGTTCTGTTTCCTGAATTGTCCTTCCGTCCTCTCTTTTTGTCTGAACCTCAGTGATGCTGTGATAGAGTCAGACTACACGTCTGCAGTTCAGCTGAAGATACCTGCTAAGCCTGCAGCACGTGCCCAGCTGAGCTAAGGGCTGAAGGGGCAACGCTCGATCGCCAAGGCCCAGTCTGGCTGGTAACTTACAGCTGCAGCTCGCTGCGTGGCTCTGGGCAGGCTTCATTGTTCCTTGTCTTGGTTTCTGATTCTTAAAATGAGGAAGTGGATGTACTACAAGATCTCAAAATTCTCTACTTCTGTGACAGTCTCTATTATAGCAGCTAGCATTACCCAGATAAATACAGAAATTAGTACCTTCAAGTGAAGTGCTGCCATAACAAAAATCTAAAATTGGTCTCCCAGTCAGGCAGCAGGCAGCAAGGGAAGTGATACTGGAGGCTGGAAACCTGGCGTTCCTCAGTGTACATGATGGCACAACACTTGGTAAATCCCGCCTGCGGTGACTTGAAAGGCAGATGGCGAGTTTGCCATTCCTGCATGCTTTGCACACGTTGGTTGTCACTGGAGCATCTAGCAGGGCTTTGTAAGAAAGAGATAGGCCTAGGCAAAAAAATTATGAGAAAAAAAATGGGACAAAGAAAACCCAGAAACTGGGGACCTGCAAAGATGGAAAAATACAAGGACCCTAAACAGCATATGAGAAGACCAAGAAAAGCTTTAAGAACAAGGCCCATTGAGATTCAGCCTTGGGGCAAAAAATAAGATTAAGAATGTGGTTCAGGGGCCTTCCCTGGTGGTCCAGTGGTTAAAAGTTTACCTTCTCATCAGGGGGGCTATGATTCCACGTGCCTTGTGGCAGAAAAACCAACACACAGAAGCAACATTTTACCAAATTCAATAAAGACTTTAAAAATGGTCCACATCAAAAAAATCTTTGGGAGAAAAAAAAGAATGTGGCCCTCTCCTGATGATTACGGGCGGCCTCTTCAAATGAGAGAGAGAACCAAAGAATCAAGGAAGCAAAGAAAAGTATATCTGACAGTTATACTTTGACAGATCTTTGTTTTGCTGAGGTTACTGGCACATGAAAGTTAACTATAAATCATGACCCTACCAAGGTTTTGAAAAATTATATGCTAAAGAAATTTTACATATATATATATACACACACACACACATATTTGTGTGTGCTTGTGTGAATGTATGTGTGTATATATATCTGAATCACTTTGCTGTACATCTGAAAGTAACACATTGCAAATCTACTATGTGCTAAGTTGCTTAAGTTAATGTGCAATTCTGTGTGGCCCCATGGACTGTAGCCTGCAAAGCTTGTCTGTCCAAGGGATTCTCCAGGCAAGAATACTGGAGTGGACTGCTGTGCCCTCCTCCAAGGGATCTTCCCAACCCAGGGACTGAGTGCATGTCTTTAAGTCTCCTGCATTGGCTGACAGATTATTTACCACTAGCACCACATGGGAAGCTTATCTACTTCAATTTTTTTTAAAAAAAATTACCTTAGAGAGAGTTTGAGTCTTAAAGAAAAAAAAAACAGCCCTTTCAATCTTCAAAGTTACCTTCTAATTTCAAGAATAGGAAGCTGACTGCAAAAAAACATATAGTTCCCAGGGATGGCATAGTCTCCAATAACCTTCAAATGTGGACAGGTATGAAAATCACTAAAGACAGACATTCGGGAAAGTGGAGGAAAGAGCCACAGAAAAGTAGTGGACAAGAAACTGCTTGCAGCAAATGAGGAGAGAATTCAAGTTTAATCAGGGAATTTCATCCAATGTCAGTGCAAAAAGACCTTACAATGTGTACACAAGAGTAATACAAAATTCCTACAGGCCATCAATCTGTGCTCCACAGAGATTGGAGCACAGATTCTTCTCCTTTCCAAATGCGAGAGTTTATTATGGTTGTCTTGCCTATGGTCCATTGTTATATACTGATTGGGGTGGAGGAAGATCCTCTACAGACATCCCTCAGAGATACTGCAGATCAGTTCCAGACCACGGCAATAAAGCAAATATTGCAGTAAAGTGAATCACACGCATTTTTTGGTTTCCCAGTACATATAGAAGCTATGTTTAAATTTTATTGTTGTCTATTAAGTGTGTGATAGCATTATGTCTAATAAAAGAGTGTACTTAGCTTAATTAAGAAACCCTCCATGGTTAAAAACTTCAAGCCATCATCTGAGTCTTCAGAGAGTCCTCCTCTTTTTGTCTCGATGCTGATTGGGGCTGACTGGTCAGGAAGGTGGTCTGCTGAAGGGCGGGGTGGCTGTGGCAATTACTGAAAACAAAACAACAGGGACTTCCCTGCTGGTCCAATGGCTAAGAATCTGCCTGCCAATGCAGGGGACATGGGTTCGATCCCTGGTCCAGGAGATAAGATCCCACATGTGCGGGGCAACTAAGCCTGTGAGCCACAAATATTGAAGCCCAGGAGGCCTAGAGCCCTTGCTCCACAACCAGATAAGCCACCATGAGGGAAAGGCCACGCACCACAACTAGAGCGTAGCTTCAGCTTACGACAGCTAGAGAAAGCCCACGTGGAGCAAGAAAGAGCCAGCATGGCCATAAATAAATGAACATCAGCCTCCAAAAAGCAAAGATAACAACGAAGCTTACAGCATCACTCGTCTCTTCCTTTCACTTGAACGTGGGTTAATTAATAACCCACTGTTGGGCCATTAATTAGTTTTCTGCACTGCAGGCACATGAGCCCTTCCTTGAGGAAAAGGAACAGGAGGCTGATATAACAGTCAGAACACACACCACACTTAGGGATTAAGTTCACCATCTTATGTGGGCATGCTTCGTGGTGCCCCAAAACAATTACAAGAGTAACATTAACGATCACTCATCTGATCACAAATCATCACAGTAAATATAAGAACGAAAAAGTTTGAAATACTGCCAGAATTACCAAAATGTGACATAGAGACGTGAAGTGAGGAGATGCTATTGGAAAAATGGTACCAACAGACTTGCTCGAGGCAGCATTGCACAAATGTTCAATCTGTGTTAAAAAAAAATACAAAACAGGAATATCTGGGAAAGTGCAATGAAGCACAGTGCAAAAAAATGAGGTGTGCCTGTACTTCAGCTGGAGGCAGTGACTGACTGAGACTTTGGATTGTCCTTTTGGAGAAAGTCGGGGAGAGCTCATGGTATGGTAAAGCATTGGTTTCTGGTTTGGTTTCCGGCAGAGACATCCTGACATTCAGTGAGGATGGTGCTCTGCTGCAGTTCCCCAGCCAGAGACTGCCTTTACTGCCATGCTGCTTTGAGACAGGGCCACATGACTAGTTTTCATTGCTAGAAGGAGAGCAGAAATGGGTATCACTTCCAGGTCAAAGTGGTTAAAAAGTAGGAAACTTTCCGTTTTTCCTCTTTACATCTCCTAAGGCACTACTGGCTGTTGGAGTTAAAAGACAAAAGAACTCTGGGTCTTTAAATCACTGCCTGGAGGACTGCCTGCCACTGCACCAGGCAGAGGTGAGCCTGGACTGCACTGGGCCGCTGAGATTGGAGCTACTTTCACTAGTTTTCCTAACTAATAAAGACTCCAGACTGAAAACTTCTTAAGCTTAAAATCTGAGGTGCCCAGGTATGCTCTCAAATACCATTTATTCACTTAAAGAAACCAGGACTCCTTGGAGAAATAGCTGGTTTAAGATCTGGGACAAGGAAATGAAAGATGAGCCCAGAATATCTTGGCATTTCAGAAAGCAAAGAAGCTATCAAAGCCCACTGGGGTCAGGTTCAAAGGACTCAGAGCCAACTTCAAGAGGCTTCCACTGGTCAGAAGTAGGGCATCAAAAAGAGTAATAAATAGAAAGGCTTGAAAAACATCAAATATGTTTAAATCCATGAATTCTGATACTAAAAAAGAACATTATTTACCTTTGGAGGATACCTTAGGGGTCAACTCATTCTGAAAACTACTAAATAAAGGAAAAGAATCAAATATGAAACCTGTCTTTGCTGTACAAACTGTACCTCAAATTAACCCAACTGTTGATAAAGGAAATGTTTCTGTATATGGAAATATTCCAGCTAATAAGTTAAGAAGAAATGACATAACTAGAGCATCATTATTATGCAATCCCTCATGAAATGATGACTCAAAGCAATGATCCTGAGTTGTTGCTAAAACTATTTGCTGAAAAGTAGAGAACTTCCTAACGGGTGGTGGCTCAGGCTACTGACACACAAACACTCCCATCCCTGTTAGCATGATGGAAAGAGGGAGAGCCAGACATTATGTGCTCCCCTATGAAAGAACACAACAGCATCTAGGAAAATTTTCATTAAGACAGACAATAAACCTGAGTCTGGCGAAAACTTACAATCTAATTACCATTTTACAAAAAACGCAGGGGATAAAATTTTCACTAAGACAGACAATAAACCTGAGTCTGGCGAAAACTTAGAATCTAATTACCGTTTTACACAAAAACACAGGGGATACAGGCACAAGATAAGCAATATCACAGGGATGCAATCAGCCAAATCCAGACAGTAAGAAATTTACAGAACAAATTATCTAGTTCCCTCAATAATGATATTACAAAATGGGGGAAAAAAAAAAGAAGAGAAGAAGGCCTATCAATCGAATGTAATATTGAAGGTAAAATTATGATGAATTGCCAATGATTCTGAAATTATACTTCAAGGTTACTGGGTATAGAGCTATGGATGAAAAGGAGATTAGCCATTAGTTAATAACTGTTAAAGTTGGGACTAAAGGTTATATCAAGCTTCGTCACTCTCATCTAATTTTGCATACGTATGGAATTTTCTATAATAAAAAATTCAGACAAAATAAAAAGTAATATTAATCTCACATAAATCCCTGGTGATGGTGATACAAAAATGCAAATGTCTAATAAATATTGTATGCTCTCTATATGTAATGTAACACATAAGCA
>SJYC01147167.1:0-13263 GCA_006408675.1 Madoqua kirkii | reverse complement strand
TTACTTTTTCCAATTCATTTTCAAACAATAGTTTGTTTTCTGTGATTAAGGTTAATTTTTAGTTATACCACATATTTTAACTGTGAAAATAGAAGGTCACTACATGATAAGAAATACCTTCATGTTTTTAATCCACCACAAGCTATTTATCTTGAACTTTTAAATGATTGGATAAACAATTGTATGTTAAGTCCCATCTTTTTTGACTGAATTTTTGGTTTTTAACAATCTAATAGTTACATTTCAAGAACAAAATACTGCACATATTTTAAATTTAGATAAAATAAATGCAGTCCATAAAAACAGCAGCAGTACATACAAGTTAAATTTGATTTATTCTTATTGAACACCTTAAAAGTTTATGGAATACTAGGCATCAGAGAAATATAAACTCCCCAACCTCAAGTAAGTCACCTTAACATGGGGAGTTGAGATAGGGGTTCAGAAAGACCAACATCTAAGATAGCAGAAAATCATCCAAGATAATCCCTAAATGAATGAAATAAGAGTTGGAGGGGATCAGAAGTCTGGATAAAGAATGGATCCCTGACAAGTATTTTGATATGGAAAGGCAATAAAAAGGAAGACAACCAGCTTAGAAAACAGCGTACTTAGAAGATTAGGCAACTTTTACTTTCAGAAATCTGGGGATCTGGAAGTTAAATATCCTGAAAGACAAACTATTTATGCTTATCAAACATGACTTTGTTTTAGTCTTCAGGATATCCCAATATTCTGCTTACCCTATAGCTTAAAATTATTTGAAATAAATTACCATTTGAAAATATTGGTTGACCTTTATTCTGGATCTAGTGATGAAACTGCTATTCAACTATCATATTAAAATGATGTATTATTTCTCCAGTGGGAACAACTATTTATCACTGCTTCTGAAGCCCCCCAGATTCATCCAAATATCTGATGAAACTTGAAATGTTTTGGAGACTATGAGTAAGATCCTTACGGCTCAATTACCCTCTTTAAGAAAGACACAATCTTTGCTGATAACACAGATTAGAACTATTTAGTAGTTGGGAAACTGAAAACTCAGGATTCAACAATCATTAAGTGATTAACTTGCTCAAAATATTCTCGGTTTACTTTAAGGACACATACATTTTAGCAACAAATTTGTTTTACCAATTCCGACCTCTGTCCCCATCCCTACCTCCTAATCCTCACTCACACAATTTGTTATTGACTGACTAGCTAGCAACTGATAAAGGCCAAGAAAGTAGTTCTCTAAGAGCAGATATATTCCTAGAAAACATAGGAATTAATCGATATTTAATATGAAGTGACGTGTTGGTCACTCAGTTGTGTCTGACTCTTTGCGACCCCATAAACTGTAGCCTGCCAGGCTCCTCTGTCCAGGGGATTCTCCAGGCAAGAATACTGGAATGGGTTGCTACTCCCTTCTCCAGATGATCTTCCCAACCCAGGGATCAAACCTAGGTGGCCTCCATTGCAGGCAGATTCTTTACCTCTGAGCTACAGGGAAATCCAATATTTAACATAAATAACAATAGTTAAATTTATGCAGTGAGCAATTAAATTATGTACATGTGCTTATTGCCTCTGGTTACTCAGTGTATTCAATAAGAAAAAAAGCAAACCAATTGCTTTTTCTAATTTTAGCAAGAATATAAATGATCTAATTATAGCTTCCGAAATAATTACAAATAAATATTATTTTGTTTCCTGTGTGCATGCACTGGTACTGGTATTACAATATTTAGTATTTGAATGACAAAGGTATACAATTTTAATCACAGTGTACTTCAGCTGTCATATCACTATATTATATATTATACTAAACTATAGTAGTGATCATTTAATTATCCGTCTTTCTTCATCTACCAGACACCATGAAGAATACTCTATTGTTATTTTTTCAAAAATGTACCATATCTAAATTGTTGTGTTGAATGCTGTTGTGGGTATAAATCAATGTATATGATTTCATGCAGTGTTAAATAAATACAAACTCCTTAAAGACAAAATTCAAGATCTTCTACTCTCCAAATTATCTTTAGCACTATTTCCAAAATATGTGCTTCAATTCAGTTCAGTTCAGTCACTCAGCCATGTCCAAATCTTTGCGACCCCATGAATTGCAGCATGCCAGGCCTCCCTGGCAAACACCAAGTCCCAGAGTTCAGTCAAACTCACATCCATCGAATCGGTCATGCCATCCAGCCATTTCAACCTCCATCGTCCCCTTCTCCTCTTGCCCCCAATTATTCCCAGCATCAGAGTCTTTTCCGATGAATCACCTCTTTCCATGAGATGGCCAAAGTACTGGAGTTTCAGCTTTAGCATCATTCCTTCCAAAGAAATCCCAGGGCATATCTCCTTCAAACTGGACTGGTTGGATCTCCTTGCCGCCCAAGGGACTCTCAAGAGTCTTCTCCAACACCACAGTTCAAAAGCATCAATTCTTCAGCACTCAGCCTTCTTCACAGTCCAACTCTCACATCCATACATAACCACTAGAAAAACCATAGCCTTGACTAGATGAACCTTTGTTGGCAAAGTAATGTCTCTGCTTTTGAATATGCTATGTAGGTTGGTCATAACTTTCCTTCCAAAGAGTAAGCGTCTGTTAATTTCATGGCTACAATCACCATCTGCAGTGATTTTGGAGCCCCCCAAAATAAAGTCTGACACTATTTCCACTGTTTCCCCATCTATTTCCCATGAAGTGATAGGACCACATGCCATGATCTTTGTTTCCTAAATGTTGAGCTTTAAGCCAACTTTTTTGCTCTCCTCTTTCACTTTCATCAACAGGCTTTTTAGCTCCTCTTCACTTTCTGCCATAAGGGTGGTGTCATCTGCACATCTGAGGTTATTGAGATTTCTCCCAGCAATCCTGATTCCAGCTTGTGCTTCTTCCAGCCCAGTGTTTCTCATGATGTACTCTGCATATAAGTTAAATAAGCAGGGTGACAATATACAGCCTTGACATACCTCTTTTCCTATTTGGAACCAGTCTGTTGTTCCATGTTCAGTTCGAACTGTTGCTTCCTGACCTGCATACAAAATTCTCAAGAGGCAGATCAGGTGGTTTAATATTTCCATCTCTTTCAGAATTTTCCACATTTTATTGTGATCCACACAGTCAAAGGCTTTGACATAGTCAATAAAGCAAAAATAGATGTTCTTTTTGGAACTCTCTTGCTTTTTCTATGATCCAACAGATGTTTGCAATTTGATCTCTGGTTCCTCTGTCTTTTCTAAAACCAGCTTGAACATCTGGAAGTTCATGGTTCACATATTGCTGAAGCCTGGCTTGGAGAATTTTGAGCATTACTTTACTAACGTGTGAGATGAGTGCAATTGTGCAGTAGTTTGAGCATTTTTTAGCATTGCCTTTCTTTGGGATTGGAATGAAAACTGACCTTTTCCATTCCTGTGGCCATTGCTGAGTTTTCCAAATTTGCTGGCATATTGAGTGCAACACTTTCATAGCATCATCTTTCAGGATTTGAAATTGCTCAACTGGAATTCCATCACCTCCACTAGCTTTGTTTGGTCCATTTGAATTCATATCCCAGGATGTCTGTCTCTAGGTAAGTGATCACACCATCATGATTATCTTGGTTGTGAAGATATTTTTTTGTACGTTTCTTCTGTGTATTCTTGCCACCTCTTCTTAATATCTTCTGCTTCTGTTAGATCCAGACCATTTCTGTCCCATCTTTGCATGAAATGTTCCCTTGGTATCTCTAATTTTCTTGAAGAGATCTCTAGTCTTTCTCATTCTGTTGCATTCCTCTATTTCTTTGCATTGATCGCTGAGGAAGGCTTTCTTATCTCTTCTTGCTATTCTTTGGAACTCTGCATTTGTCTTTCCTTTTTTCCTTTGCTTTTCACTTCTGTTCTTTTCATAGCTTTTTGTAAGGCCTCCCTAGACAGGCTTTTTGCTTTTTTGCATTTCTTTCCCATGGTGATGGTCTTGATCCCTGTCTCCTATACAATTTCATGAACCTCAGTCCATAGTTCATCACGCACTCTGTCTATCAGATTTAGTGCCTTACATCTATTTCTGACTTCCACTGTATGAAGTGAGAAATAGATTTAAGGTATGGACCCATACCTGAATGGTCTAGCGGTTTTCCCTACTTTATTCAATTTAAGTCTGAATTTGGCAATAAGGAGTTCATGATCTGAGCCACAGTCAGCTCCTGGTCTTGTTTTTGCTGACTATATAGAGCTTCTCCATCTTTGGCTGCAAAGAATAGAATCAATCTGATTTTGGTGTTGACCATCTGGTGATGTCCATGTGTAGAGTCTTCTCTTGTGTTGTTGGAAGAGGGTATTTGCTATGACCAGTGCATTCTGTTCGCAAAACTCTATTAACTTTGCTCTACTTCATTCAGTATTCCAAGGCCAAATTTGCCTGTGACTCCAGGTGTTTCTTGACTTCCTACTTTTGCATTCCAGTCCCCTATAATGAAAAGGGCATCTTTTTTGGGTGTTAGTTCTAAAAGGTCTTGTAGGTCTTCATAGAACCGCTCAACTTCAGCTTCTTCGGCATTACTGATTAGGGCATTGACTTGGATAACTATGATATTGAATGGTTTGCCCTTAGATGAATTTATTTAGTCATGAGATTCATTCATTGACACACATACACACATAAAAAAAATACTTTGTGAATTTTGACTCTATTTTCTTAGCAGCTCTTTATAAACACAGAGACTGCCTTCCCTAATTTATTCTATCCATTTATAATCTAAGCATTTCAATCTACTTTCTTTATCTGTTGACTACAAATACTACTAAGTGAGGTCGCTCAGTCATATCCAACCCTTTGTGACCCCATGGACTGTAGCCTACCAGGCACCTCTGTCCATGGGATTTTCCAGGCAATAGTACAGAGGCTTTACCATCTGAGCCACCTAGACTTTGCTTTAAACTTAAACAGTAATTGCTCCCTGTAAAGCTTATTTGGCAATTTATATCTGTTACTATTGTGTAATTGGACTTCCCTGGTGGCTCAAATGGTAAAGTATCTGTCTACAATGCGGGAGACCTGAGTTCCATCCCTGAGTCAGGAAGAGCCCCTGGAGAAGAAAATGGCAATCCACTCTAGTACTATTGCCTGGAAAATCCCATGGACAGAAGAGCCTGGTAGGCTACAGTCCATGGGGTCACAAAGGGTTGGACATGACTGAGCGACTTCACTTACTATTATGTAATAATTATAACAGAAATGTATTGAGCCATGTGTGTGTGTGTGTGTGTGTGTGTAAATCAGTTTCATCAACTTAATCTTTATTTAATCTTCAGAAGAGTAGTAAGAGGAAGATAATAATAATACTATGACTACCTCTAAATCTATTTTCAAATGCAGAAATACAGCTTTAGAAAAATTATGGAGCATGTCTAAGGTCAAATAACTAGTAAATAGCAGGGTCAGGATTCAAGCCTACAATTGTCTGATATCAAACTCTGTGCCTTTGTATCATAATTTTCATTATTTCAAACCTGCACTTAGAATTTCCCTTATTCTTTACCTTTTTTCTCTAACTGTGCACTTTCTTCTTAATATGGATGTGTAAGACTATCCTATACATCTGGCTATCAAACCAGTTCATCCTAAAGGAAACCAGTCCTGAATACACATTAGAAGGTCTGATGCTGTAGCTGAATTTCCAAAACTTTGGCCACCTGATGCAAAGAACTGACTCATTGGAAAAGATCCTGATGCTGGGAAAGTTTGAAGGCAGGAAGAGAAGGGGATGATAGTGTATGAAATTGTTGGATGGCATCATTGACTTGATGGACATGAGTTTGAGCAAACTCCGGGAGTTGGTGATGGACAGGGAGGCCTGGTGTTCTGCAGTCCATGGGGTTGCAAAGAGTTGGACATGACTGAGCAACAGGGCTGATGCATTCTGGCAAGCATACCAGAGTCTGCACCATTGAGATATATAATTATGTTTGGTAAGTAGTGAAATGGAATTTTGGAGATTGTGATAGCTGTAACTCAATATATAGATAACTCAAAATAGCAAAACTAAATTGCAGACAGAAAGCACACATTAACTAGCAATGATAGCAATACAGAATAACCATAGCAAACAAGGACAAATGTGAACTTCAAGATATCCCTGTTAGAAAACTGATTAAGTTTTCTTATGGTCTAACCAATGAGTAAGAAGCAAATTGCTAATGAGTTAACAACTAAAGTGAGGTAGTATATGCTAGGAACCTGTCTCAATACAAATGGGAACACAGGAAGGAAGATCTGTGACATGATTTGGAGGCAAGGAAGGAGAGGATAGGGAAAAACAGAAAGTCTCCATAATGTATATAAGCTTTTCCTCCCAAGATTATAGCTTCTGAAAATGTTACTCAAAAAGCAGAGATTCTCAAGTGGGAATGGAAATGAAAATACCTAGTTCCTGACACAATGAGTAAACTCACTGCTGCTGAAGACCAACTGAATGTACGATACCTGAGAAATGATGTTTCCAGTAGGATTTAATTTGGTGGAAAACTTTTAGGAAGTGTTTAGGATATGGACTGGTTCCAGTCTAAGAGCCATGGGAAAAGTTGGAGGAGAGTTAATTATCCTGCAGTATGCATCAATATTCTTAATATTTTTTTTCTTAATCTGATTCAGTTACATTAAGAGTAATGATGAAACTTGCTCAGTCATGACCAACTCTTTGTGACCCCATGGACTATACAGTCCATGGAATTCTCCAGGCCAGAATACTGGAGTGGGTAGATTTTCCCTTCTCCAGGGATCTTCCCAACCCAGGGATCAAACCCAGGTCTCCTGCATTGCATGAAGACTCTTTATCAGATGAGTCCAAGGGAAGCCCAATAATAATAATACACTATTATTTATTAAACCCATAGTCTATGTCAGAAACAAGATGACGAACACCATTCAAAACATATTGCATACAGTAAAAGCAATGCTCAGAGGCAAGTTTACAGCAATACAAGCCTACCTAGAGAAACAAGAAAAACATCCAACAAACAAGCTAACCTTACACCTAAAGCAACTAGAAAAAGAACAACAAAACAAAGTTAGTAAAGTTGCAGGATACAAAATCAACACACAGAAATCCCTTGCATTCCTATACACTAATAATGAGAAAGAAGAAAAAGAAATTAAGGAAACAATTCCATTCACCATTGCAACGAAAAGAATAAAATACTTAGGAATATATCTACCTAAAAAAACTAAAGACCTATATATAGAAAACTATAAAACACTGATGAAAGAAATCAAAGAGGACACTAATAGATGGAGAACCAGTGGTATTTTTCACAGAGCTAGAGCAAATAATTTCAAGATTTGTATGGAAATAGAAAAAACCTCACGTAGCCAAAGCAGTCTTGAGAAAGAAGAATGGAACTGGAGGAATCAACTTGCCTGACTTCAGGCTCTACTACAGAGCCAGTCATCAAGACAGTATGGTACTAGCAAAAAGACAGAAACATAGCTCAATGGAACAAAATAGAAAGCCCAGAGATAAATCCACACACCTATGGACACCTTATCTTTGACAAAGGAGGCAAGAACATACAATGGAGTAAAGACAATCTCTTTAACAAGTGGTACTGGGAAAACTGGTCAACCACTTGTAAAAGAAGGAAACTAGATCACTGTCTAACACCACACACAAAAATAAACTCAAAATGGATTAAAGATCTAAATGTAAGACCAGAAACTATAAAACTCCTACAGGAGAAAATAGGCAAAACACTCTCCGACATAAATTACAGCAAGATCCTCTATGATCCACCTCCCAGAATACTGGAAATAAAAGCAAAAATAAACAAATGGGATCTAATTAAAATTACAAGCTTCTGCACAACAAAGGAAACTATAAACAAGATGAAAAGACAGTCTTCTGAATGGGAGAAAATAATAGCAAATGAAACAATGGACAAACAACTAATCTCAAAAATATACAAGCAACTTATGCAGCTCAATTCCAGAAAAATAAATGAACCAATCAAAAAAATGGGCCAAAGAACTAAATAGACATTTCTCCAGAGAAGACATACAGATGGCTAACAAACACATGAAGAGATGCTCAACATCACTCATTATCAGAGAAATGCAAATCAAGACCACAATGAGGTACCATTTCATACCAGTAAGAATGGCTGTGATTCAAAAGTCTACAAGTAATAAATGCTGGAGAGGATGTGGAGAAAAGGGAACCCTCTTACACTGTTGGTGGGAATGCAAACTAGTACAGCCACTATGGAGAACAGTGTGGAGATTTCTTTAAAAATTGCAAATAGAACTGCCTTATGACCCAGCAATACCACTGCTGGGCATCCACACTAAGGAAACCAGAATTGATAGAGACACATGTACCCCAGTGTTCATCGTAGCTCTGTTTATAATAGCCAGGACATGGAAACAACCTAGATGTCCATCAGCAGATGAATGGATAAGAAAGCTGTGGTACATATACACAATGGAGTATTACTCAGCCCTTAAAAAGAATAAATTTGAGTCAGTTCTAATGAGATGGATGAGACTGGAGCCAATTATACAGAGTGAAGTAAGCCAGAAGGAAAAACACCAATACAGTATACTAACACATACATATGGAATTTAGAAAGATGGTAATGATGACCCTGTATGTGAGACAGCAAAAGAGACACAGATGTATAGAATGGACTTTTGGACTCTGAGGGAGAGGGAGAGGGTAGGATGATTTGGGAGAATGGCATTGAAACATATATACTATCATGTAAGAAATGAATTGCCAGTCAGGATGCTTGAGGCTGGTGCATGGGGATGATCCAGAGAGATGATATGAGGTGGAGGGTAGGAGGGGCATTCAGGATTGGGAACTCATGTACATCCATGGTGGATTCATGTCAATGTTTGGCAAAACCAATACAGTATTGTAAAGTAAAATAAAGTAAAAATAAAAAGTAAAAAAACAAAGTTAGTAGAAGGAAATAAATCATAAAGATCAGAGTGGTTATAAATAAAAAAAATAAATGAAGGAGACAATAGCAAAGATCAATAAAACTTAAAGCTGGTCCTTTGAGAAGATAAAATTGACAAACCATTAGCCAGAACCATCAGGAAGAAAAGGGAGAGAAGACTTTTATCAATAAAATTAGAAATGAAAAAGGAGATGTTACAATAGACAGTGCAGAAATATAAAGGATGATAAAAGACTATTACAAGCAACTATATGCCAATAAAATGGAGAATCTATAAGAAATGGGTAAATTCTCAGAAAAGTACAACCTTCCAGGATTGAAACAGGAAGAAATAGAAAATATGAACATACCAATCACAGGCAATGAAATAAAATCTGTGATCAAAAATCTTCCAAAAAATAAAAGCTTGAGACCAGATGGCTTCACAGGTGAATTCTAAATGTTTAAAGAGGTAACACCTATACTGCTCAAACTCTTCCAGAAAATTGCAGAGGAAAGAAAACTCCCAAACTTATTCTAGGAGGCCACCATCCTCCTGATACTAAAACCAGACAAAGAAATCATACACACAAAAAAGAAAATCACAGACCATATAACTGATGAACAAAGATGCAAAAATCTTTAACAAAATTCTAGCAAACAGAACCCAGCAACACACTAAAGGAATCGAGCAAGTGGAATTTATCCCTGGGATATAAGGGTCCTTTAACATATACAAATCAATCATTGTGTTCAACTATAATAATAAAATGAAAGATAAATATTATATGATCATCTCAATAGACGCAGAAAAAAGCTTTCGACAAAACTCAATGCCTATTTATGATAATAACTCTTCAGAAAGCAGGCACAGAAGGAACCTACCTCAACATAATAAAGGCCATCTATGACAAACCCACAGCAAACATTCTCCATGGTGAAAACCTGGAAGCATTTCCTCCAAGTCAGGAGCAAGACAAGGGTACACACTCTTGCCACTATCATTTAATATAGTTTTGGAAGTCTTAGCCAAGGAAATCATAGGAGAAAAAGAAATAAAAGAAATCCAGACTGAAAAGAAATAAAACTCTCATTTGCTAATGACATGATTCTATGCACAGGAAACCCTAAAGATGCAACCAAGAAATTACTAGCCCAAATCAATAAATATAGTAAATTTGCACGATATAAAATTAATAGACAGAAATCTCTTGCATTCTTATTCATGAACAATGAAAAATCAAAAAGGGAAATTAGTGAAACAATCCCATTCATCATTGCAGCAAAAGAATAAAATACCTAGGAATAAACCCACCTAAAGAGACAAAAGACTTGTAAGCAGAAATCTATTTGACACAGATGAAAGAAATCAAAGATGACACAAACAGATGGAGAGATATATCATATTCTTGGATTGGACGAATCACTATTGTGAAAATGGCTACACTACTCAAAACAATCTACAGATTCAATGCGATCTGTATCAAAATACCAATGGTATTTTCCACCATTCAGAAAGCACTAGAACAAATGGAAACACAAAAGACCCTGAAGAGTCAAAGAGACATTGAGAAAAAAGAGTGGAGCTGGTAGAATCAACCTTCCTGACTTCAGGCCATACTGCAAAGAGACAATCGTCAAGACAGTATGGTACTGGCATAAAAACAGAAATACAGATCGATGGAAAAAAGTAGAGCTACACCCATTCACGTAGGCACCTTACCTTTGACAAAGGAGGCAAAAATATACAATGGAGAAAAGACTGTCTCTCCCATAAGTGGTACTGGGAAAACTGTACAGCTACATTCAGAAGACTAAGATCATGGCATCTGATCTCATTACTTTATGGCAAATAGATGGAGAAACAATGGAAACAGTGACAGAGCTTATTTTCTTGGGCTCCAAAATCATTGCAGATGGTGAGTGAAGCCATGAAATTAGAAGATGCTTGTTCCTTGGGAGAAAAGTTTGGACCAACTTAGACAACATATTAAAAACCAGAGACATTACTTTGCCAACAAAGGTCCATCCAGTCAAAGCTTTGGTTTTTCCATTAGGCTTGTATGGATGTGAGAGTTGGACTGTGAAGAAAGCTGAAGGCCAAAGAATTGATGCTTTTGAACTGCTGTGCTGGAGAAGACTCTTGAGAGTCCCTTGGACTGCAAGGAGATCCAACCAGTTCATCCTAAAGGAAATCAGTCCTGAATATTCATTGGAAGGACTGATGCTGAAGCTGAAACTCCAATACTTTGGTCACCTGATGTGAAGAACTGACTCATTTGAAAAGACCCTGATGCTGGGAAAGAATGAAGGCAGGAGGAGAAGGGGACGACAGAGGATGAGATGGTTAGATGGCATCACTGACTCATGTACATGAGTTTAAGTAAACTCCAGGAGTTGGTGATGGACAGGGAAGCCTGGTGTGCTGCGTTTCATGGGGTTACAAAGAGCTGGACATGACTGAGCAACTGAACTGAATATGTAAAAGAATGAAACTAGAACATTTCCTAACATCATACACAAAAGTAAACTCAAAATAGATTATAGACTTAAATGTAAAGCCAGAAACCATAAAGCTCTTAGGGCAAAACCTAGGCCAGTGCACACTTTGACATAAATCACAGCAAGATCCTCTTTGACTCATCTCCTAGAGAAGTGGAAATAAAAACAGAAATAAACAAATGAGACCCAATTAAACTTAGATGTCTTTGCACAACAAATGAAATAATAAACAAGATTAAAAAATAACAGAATAGGAGAACATAATTGCAAGTGAGACAAGAATATAGCAGCTTATATGGTTCAATATTAATTAGAAGAACAAACAGCCCAGTCAAAAAATGGGCAGAAGACCTAAACAGACTTTTCCTGACAAATACGTACAGGTGGTCAACAAACACATGAAAAGATGTTCAATATTACTAATTGTTAGAAAATGAAACCTACAATGATGTGTCAACTCACACAAGTCAGAATGGCCGTCATCAAAAAATCTACAAACAATAAATGCTGGAGAGGGTGTGGAGAAAAGAAAACTCTGCTTCACTGTTGGGGGAAATGTAAACTGATATAGCTATCATGGAGAAGAGTATGTAGATTCCTTAAAAACTAGGAATAGATACCATATGACCCAGCAATCCCGCTACTAGGCATATACTCTGCGAAAACCACAATTCTAAAAGACACGTGTACCCCAATGTTCATTGCAGCACTATTTACAATAGCTAGGACATGGAAGCAAACTAGATAACTATTGACAGATGAATGGATAAAGATATATGGTAATATATATATTGCTCAAGCATAAAAAGGAACAAATCTGAGTCTGTTATAATGAGTTGCATGAACCTAGAGCCTGTTAAACACAGTAAGTCAGAAACAGAAAAACAAATATTGTGCATTAATACATACACACAGAATCTAGAAAAATGGTATCGATGAACCTATTTGCAAGGAAAGGGTGAGACAAATGGAAAAAGTAGTGGAGACATATAGAGTGTAAAATAGAGAGCTGGTGGGAAGTTGCTACATAACACGGGGAGCCCAGCCTGGCTCTCTGTGATGACCTGGAGGGTCGGGGTGAGGGGAGAGGAAGGAGGCTTAAGACGGAAGAGATACGTGGAAAACTATGGCTGATTCCTATTGTTCTACAGCAGAAACCCACACAACAGTGAAGGCCATCTCCCTCCAACTAAAAAATAAATTTAAACAAAAATAAAGGTCTTAACTTTTAGTTAAATTATATTGCTCAAAGGAAGCCTATTTTCTCCAGTCTAGGATGTTACCAAGTCACATAACAGAATACTCACGAAGAGTCACAACGTACAACCAGGCAAGAAAACATGAGGGGTTCATGCAAAGTTCTCATTGTAAAAGGAAAGGACCAAAATATCAATAATTATTTAATGATCTCACCTTCAGGGGAATTTCTCCTCCCTGTCGTATTTCTAGTCAGCTCCTTTGCTGGGCTATATAGTGACCACTTTCCTTTTTCTCAAGTGAGAAATTTACTCAAGATTTGCTCCTTGAGTTCAGCTCTTTGTTTCAATACTATTTTCCTGAAGATTTTATCTATCTTACAGATTTAATATCACATTTCTATGTAGACAATTTCAAAATTTATATCTCTAACCATTTCAAGATTATATTGTATACTCAACACAGCACTTAAGAATATTTACATAACTGTTTAATAAAACTAGTTGATTTAATTGAATTTTTAGCATGCATAAACACACACACAATAAAAAAGCTTTTTTACTCTGAGAAATTATCTTGTTGAAACTGATTTTTTTGTGTGGCAAAACCCACAAGTAACATAGATTTATTTCAATATCC
>SJYC01147164.1:0-13983 GCA_006408675.1 Madoqua kirkii | reverse complement strand
CCAATACAGTACTGTGAAATGGAATAAGCATTAAACAAAAATAAAAAAATAAAAATTTATAAAAAAAAAGAAAAACTCATAAGTTGTGAGAAAATATATGCAAATCATATGTGATTTTAAAAATCTGGAAGATAAAAAGAATTCTTATTACATAATAATAAAAAGCAAAGAACCCAATTTTTAAGAATGAGAAAAAAGAACTAGACAATTCACAAAAGAAAATATGTGAATGATGAATAAGAACATGAAAATATGCTTAGTATAGACATCAAGGAAATGCAAATTTAAACCACCATGAGATAGCACTGCACATCCACTAGAATAGCTAAAATGAAGACTGACAATACCAAATGTTACCGGGATGCAGAACAACTGAAGCCCTTGTATGCTGACAAAGAGAAGCTAAAATAATGCAGCCACTTTGGGATATTGTTTGGCAGTATCTTAAAATGTTAAATGTAACTTACTATATAACAGGTATTCCACACCTAGCTATCTACCAAAGAGAAATGAAGACATATACCCACACAAAGGCTTATACATGACTATTCACATAAACCTTATGAATAATAATCAAAAACTGGGAACAATCCAAGTGTCCATCAACTGATGAATGGATTTTTTAAAAAATAGGGCATATCCAAACAATGGACTATTATTCAGAAATAAAAAGCAACTACCGATGTATACAACAAGATAGATGAACTTCAAAAACATCATGCTACACTAAAGAAGCCAGATACAAAAACTATACATTGTATAATTTCACTTTTAAGAAATTTCTAGGAAAGGCAAAACTATAGAGACAAAGCAAGACAGTGGTTGCCTGGGGCTAAGTGGGAGAGTGGGGTCTGGCTCCAGACGGGCATGAAGGAACTTTTTGAGCTGATGAAAATATTCTAAAACTGGATTGTGGTGATTATTGCAGAACAGGATACGTTTCCTAAAAATTATCAAGCTGCACATTCACCCTGGGTGAATTTTATAATATGTAAATCACACCTCAATAAAGTTGATTTTAAAAATGAATAATAATCAATGATCAAACTTTTTTTAAAAAAACAAAAGAGAAATTATCATACAAAAAGTAAAATAGTCAAATTTAAAAGTTCTACAGGTTGGACATGGTGCTGTGTACTTAGTTGCTCAGTCATGTCCAACTCTCTGACTCCATGGACTTTAGCCCGCCAGGCCCCTCTGTCCACGGGTATTATCCAGGCACAAACACTGGAGTGGGTTACCATGCCCTCCTCCAGTGGATCTTCCTAACCCAGGGACTGAACCCAGGTCTCCTGCACTGCAGGTGGATTCTTTACTGTCTGAGTCACCAAGGAAGCCCAAGAATACTGGGGTGGGTAGCCTAGCCCCTCTCCAGAAAACTTCTCTGGAAAACCTCCAAAGGCTCTCAGCCTTCCGTATAGTCCTACTGTCACATCCATACCTGACTACTGGAAAAACCGTAGCTTTGACTATACAGACTTTTGTCTAAGTGATGTCTCTGCTTTTTTAATACACTAAGTTTATCTGCACTGCAGGTGGATTCTTTACTGTCTGAGTCACCAAGGAAGCCCAAGAATACTGGGGTGGGTAGCCTAGCCCCTCTCCAGAAAACTTCTCTGGAAAACCTCCAAAGGCTCTCAGCCTTCCGTATAGTCCTACTGTCACATCCATACCTGACTACTGGAAAAACCGTAGCTTTGACTATACAGACTTTTGTCTAAGTGATGTCTCTGCTTTTTTAATACACTAAGTTTATCGTAGCTATTCTTTCAAGAAGCAAGTGTCTTTTAATCTTGTAGCTGCAGTCACCATTCACAGTGATTTTGGAGCCCAAGAAAATGAAATTTGACACTGTTTCCACATTTCCCTCATCTATTTGCCATGAAGTGATAGGAGTGGATGCCATGATCTTCATTTTTGAATGCTGAGTTTTAAGCCAGCTTTTTCACTCTCCTCTTCCACCTTCATTAAAAGACTCTAAATCCTCTTCACTTTTTGCCATTACAGTGGTATCATCTGCATATCTGAGGTTACTGATATTTCTTCCTGCAATCTTGTTTCAACTTGTGCTTCATCCAGCCCAGCATTTAGCATGATGTGCTCTGCATATAAGTTAAATAAGCAGGGTGACAGTATATAGCTGTGACCTACTCCTTTCCCAATTTTGAACCAGTCTGTTGTTCCAAGTCCACTTCAAACTGTCACTTCTTGCTCTGCATACAGGTTTCTCAGGAGGCAAGTAAGGTGGTCTGGTATTCCCATCTCATAAAAAAATATTCCACAGTTTGTTGTGATCCACACAATCAAAGACTTAGCGAAGTCAATGAAGCAAATTTGGGGGGGAATTCTCTTGCTTTTTCTACAATCTATTTGTAAGTATAACCTTTATACCAAGACTAGATACGGACAGAAAAATTTTAGTCCAATCTCACAAATGAATATAGATTTAGAAAAATCACAAAACAGAATATTAGGAAACTGAATGCCATAGCAATTTAAAGAAACCAGTGAATCAAGACCAAATGAGATTTTCTCCAGAAACAAGAAAATTTAACATTAGAAAAACTGTGGTACACATATATATATAATGGAATATTAGCCATTAAAAAGAATGAAATAATTCCATTTGCCACAACATGGATAAACCTAGAGTGTCATGCTGAGTGAACAGAGAAGGAGAAATACTGTATAACAAACCTTATACATGGAATCTAAAAAGAAATTATACAAATGAACTTATTTATAGAACAGAAAGAGACTCACAGACTTAGAATACAAATTTATGGCTCCTGGAGGGAAGAGACAGTTAAGGAGCTTGGGAAGCACACAGTTATATTCAAAATGGATAGCCAAAAAGGACCTATTGTATAGCATATGGAACACTATTCAAATGTTACATGCCAGGCTAGATGGGAAAAGGGTTTGAGGAAGAATGGATATATATACATGTGTATGTATCCATATACATATACTGAGTCCCTTCACTGTTCACCTGACACTATAACAACATTTTTAATCAATTACACCCCAATATAAAATAAAAAGGTTAAACTTTGAAAAAAAAACAGAAAAACTATGAATGTAAAATACCATATTTATTTATTATAAGATAAGCTATATTGTCATTTCAACAGATATAGAAGATGATTTGATGAAATACAAACCTGTTCATAATTTTTTTAAAAAAACTAAACTGTTAGGAACTTGTAATAAAAATGAATCTGCTTCAGCTAAGAGGGACTTGAGCAAAAATCAATCTAAATGGAGAAACATTAGAAGAAAGAAAAACACCAATACAGTATACTGACACATATATATGGAATTTAGAAAGATAGTAATGATGACCCTGTAGGTGAGACAACATAAGAGACACAGAGGTATAGAATGGATTTTTGGCCTCTGAGGGAGAGGGAGAGGGTGGGATGATCTGGGAGAATGGCACCGAAACATATACTATCATATAAGAAATGAAGCACCAGTCTATGTTCAGTACAGGATACAGGATGCTTGGGGCTGGTGTACGGGATGATCCGGGGAGATGGTGTGGGGTGGGAGGTGGGAGGGGGCTTTGGCATTGGGAGATCGTGTACACCTGTGGCTGATTCATGTCAATGTATGGCAAAACCAATACAGTATTGTAAAGTAGAATAAAGTATTAAAAAAATAAAAATAAAAAAATAAATACAAGGATTAATCGGGGCTTCCCAGGTAGCTCAGCTGGTAAAGAATCCACCTTCAATGCAGGAGACCCTAGTTCAATTCCTGTGTTGGGAACAGCCCCTGGAGAAGGGACAGGCTACCCATTCCAGTATTCTTGGGCTTCCATGGTGACTCAGACAGTAAAGAATCCACCTGCAATGCAGGAGACCTGGGTTTGATCCCTGGGTTGGGAAGATCCCATGGAGGAGGGCATGGTAACCAACTCCAGTATTCTTGCCTGGAGAATCCCCATGGACAGAGGAGCCTGGCTGGCTATAATCCATTGGGTCACAAAGAGTCAGACGTGACTGAGCAACTAAGCACAGCACAGCACAAGCATTAATCATTTGACAAGGTGTATGCATATCAAATCATTATGTTGCACAGTTCAAATATATACAGTTTTGTCAATTATACTTCAGCAAAGCTGGAGAAAAAATACATAAAAATAAGTAAATTATGAGGAAAAGTATCCATTATCACCAGTTTATTCAATGTTATATTAATATATCTACATGTACATATATATATATGCTTATATACTATCGGTTTCCCAGGTGGTTCTAGTAGTAAAGAACCTGCCTGCCAATGCAAGAGATGTAAGAGACACGAGTTCAATCCTTGAGTTGGGACAATCCCCTGGAGGAGAGCATGGCAACCCACTCCAACATTCCTGCCTAGAGAATTCCATGGACAGAGGAGCCTGGCAGGCTACAGTTCATAGGATCACAAAGAGTTAAACACAACTGAAGTGACTAGCATACACACACGCATATTAATAACATAGTTTGAAACAAACTGTCAAGAGAAAGAAACACAAACAAGTCTAAAAAAGATAATGTAGTAATACAAGATGCATAAAACTTGAAAGACCTTGAAAGTCTTTTTCAAAGTCTTGAAAAAATATAACCAACATATTTTCTAGGGGGTGCATCATCGTTAAAACAAGGGAATCATAAACACCAGCTCAGGATATTTTCCTTTAATGGAAGGCAGGAGGAAGGGCTTGGGAGGAAGCCTCAGAGAGCTTCAAACTGCCAGTATGCTTCCACTCATGGCTGGGGGAGTAGGCTAGTTTATTGTTTTATTAATTTCTTACATAGTTTATATATATAGTATTAGTATTCTTTCGCATATATCAAATATGAAAATGTTCCATTAGAAAATCAAGAGAGACAGAAAAATCATGCTAAATTACAGAGAGATTTACTGTATTCTTTATTTTAAGGTCCTTTTGTTATCAGGTTTTCATGGCAGTTTGTTTTCATAGGAGAACTACAAGAGTTCTAGTGGGCAGGCAATTACGTTCCTTTAACCTATTCATTTGCAGGAAAACAACAAAGACATGTGGATTATGAGGATCGGTAAGATATAACTCTTACATAAATGTAGAGCAAGTTCTGCTGGCGAAAATGAACTCTGATATTCTAGGGAGCTGGGAGGAGCATCAATAAAACCAAACAAAACCTTTATCTATGCAAATAAGCTAATTTATATGAAAACACTGTACAAGCATGAGCAAATGGCCAACTGTAAGAGCCTGGACTAAAACAAGTTAGGTTCAAATTTTGGCTTTAACTTATTTAACTTCTCTGAACCAAAGACTCTTTATCTATAAAATGAAGACAATAATATCTCCTTAAACAGTGTGCCAACCCATGGTGATAAAATAACCATAACGTTATAAAGACACAGGAACCATAAACTGTGTTCTTACATAATTCTCAATGTAAATTACCATCACCCTCAACCAGTGTTCATTACAGGCACTATATTTCATTTCTTTACTGGACCAGTGAAATTTTGCTTTCTTAAATAGCTGAATTCAAGCAGCAATATTATTCCTCCTATAGCCCATTGAAGAGATCCTTGAAGAGATAAATGATCACTCATCATCACTATGATGTTTTAAAATAATAAAAATGCTTTAAAAATAGTTTTTCTGATTATGGGGGTTGTGGTTCATAAAACTCAGCAGAATCATAAAGGCCATATATGAAAAATGCACAGCTAACATCATACTCAGTGGTGAAAAGTTGAAAGCATTCTGTCTAAAATTAGGAACAAGACAAAGATATACAGTCTCATCACTTTTATTCAATGTAGTTTTGGAAGTCCTAGCCACAACAATTAGAGAAGAATAAGAAATAAAATGAATCCAAATTGGAAACAGAGAAGTAATACTGTCATTTCATAATACTACATAGAAAATCCTAAAGACACTACCAGAAAATTGCTATTGCTTACTAATAAATCTGGTAAACTTGTAGAATACTAAATTAATACACAGAAATATGTTGTATTTGTACACATTAACAGCAAAATATTAGAAAGAAAAATTAGGGAAACAACCCCATTTATCATTGCATGTAAAAAGAATAAAACATCTAGGAATAAACCTATCTGAGTAGGCAAAAGACCTGTATTCTTAAAACTATGAAACACTGATGAAACAAGTTTACGATGACACAAGCAGATGGAAAGATATACTATGTTCTTGAATCTGAAGAATCAATATTGTTAAAATGACAAACTTCCCAAGGCAATCTACAGATTCAATACAATCCCTATAAAATTACCAGTGGTGTTTTTCACAAAACTAGATTTTAAAAAAAATTAAAGTTGTACAGAAATACAAAAGTCTCCAAACAGACAAGATAATCTTTTTGAAAGAAAGAAGAACGGAGCTGGAAGAATCATACTTCCTCACTTCATACTATACTACAAAGCTACAGTGATTAAAACAGGATGATGCTGGCACAGCAATAGACATCTAGATCAATGTGTGTGCATACCAAGTCGCTTCAGTCGTGTCCAACACTTTGCGATCATATGTCCTGTAGCCCGCCAGGCTCCTCTGTCCATGGGATTCTCCAGGCAAGAATACTGGAGTGGGTAGCCATTTCCCTTCAAGAGATCTTCCCGACCCCATACTCGTTCTTCATCATGAGCGCCACGTAGGAAGCCCCCAGATCAATGGGACAGGAGAGCCCAGAAACAAACCCATGCAACTATGGTCAATTAATCTGTAACAAAGGAGGCAAGAACAGTCTCTTCAATAAGTGGTGCTGGGAAAACTGGACAGCTACATACACAAGAATGAAGTTGTAACATTCGCTAACACTATATACAAAGGTAAATTCAAAATGGATTAAAGACCTAGATGTAAAAACAGATACTATAAAACTCCTAGAGGAAAACAGCAGAATACTTTTTGACATAAACCAGAGCAATAATCTTTGGATCTGTCTCCCAGAGTAGTGGAAGCAAAAGCAAAAATAAATAAGCAAAGAAAATATTTGCAAAATATTTGATAAGGGCTTGATTTCCAAAATATACAAACAGCTTACACAGCTCAATTAAAAAAAAAAAAGCCCAATCAAATCATGTCAATGTATGGCAAAACCAATTCAGTACTGTAAAATAGAATAACATATTAAACAAAAACAAATAAATTTTTAAAAAAAAGTGGACAGAAGACCTATATAGACATACAAGACATTCAGATGGCCAACAGGCACATGAAGAGACACTCAATACTGCTAATTATTAGAGACATGCAAATTAAAACTATAATGAAGCACCATTTCACACAAGCCAGAATGGCCATTCATCAAAAGTGTACATATAAATGCAGGAGAAGGTAGGGAGATAAAAGAACCTACCTATATTGTTGATGGGACTGTAAAGTTGTACAGTCACTGTGCAGAACAGTATGGAGGTTCCTTAAAAATTAAAAATAAAGTTGGTATATAATCCAGCAATCCTACTCCTGAGCATATATCCAGAGAAAACAGCAATTCTAAAAGATACACGTACTCCAGTGTTCACTGCAGCAGCAAGACACAGAAGCAACCTAAATGTGCCTCAGCAGATGAATGGATAAAGTGAAAGTCGCTCAGTCGTGTCCGACTCTTTGTGACCCCATGGACTGTAGCCTACCAGGCTCCTCGGTCCATGAGATTTTCCAGGCAAGAGTACTGGAGTGGGTTACCATTTCCTTCTCCAAGGGATCTTCCCCACCCAGGGATCAAACCTGGGTCTCCTGCATTGTAGGGAGACGCTTTACCATCTGAGCCACCAGGCAACTCCTGAATGGATAAAGAAGATGTTATATCTTTTGCTTCCATTACTCTAGGAGACAGATCCAAAGATTATTGCTCTGGTTTATGTCAAACAGTATTCTGCTATGTTTTCCTCTAGAAGTTTTATAGTTTCTATCTATCTATCTATCTATCTATCTATCTATCTATATATAATGGAATAGTACTCAGCCATAAAAAATAGAATATTGCCACTTGCAGGAACATGAATGGACCTAGAGATTATCATACTAAGTGAAGTAAACCAGACAAGAGAAAGGCAAATATCATATTGATATCACTTGTAGGTGGAATCTTAAAAATTGATACAAATGAACTTATTTACAAAACAGAAATAGACTAACAGACATGGAAAACAAGCGTATGATTGTCAAAGGGGAAATGGGCATGGGAGGGAAAAACTGGAAATTTGGGATTAACAGATACACTCTAATATATATATATAATTGATAAAGAATAAGGACCTACTGGATAGCACAGGGAATTATATTCAGTATCTTCAATAATCTCTAATAGAAAAGAATTTGAAAAAGTATGCATATACATACATATATATAGGACTTTCCAGGTGGCCCTGTGGTAAAGATTCCACCTGCCAATGAAGGAGACATAAGAGATGCAGGTTCAATTCCTGGGTTGGGAAGATCCCCTGAATTAGAAAATGGCAACTCAGTCCAATATTCTTGCCTGGAAAATTCCGTAGACAGACGAGCCTGGCAGGATACAGTCCATGTGGTTACAAAGAGTCAGACATGACAGAGCAACTGAGTCTGTACACACACATACACACACATATACACACACATTAATAAACAACAGAATTACTGTACTATAAACCTGAAATACTGTACATCAACTATACTTCAAAAAAAAAAAAAACAACTCAGCAGAGTTCTCTTTTCTGGATTCCGTAGCTGTCATCTCTTTCAGTGGAAATCATAAGAAAGCATCTGAGATCCATCAGATCATAACAGTTATGTACTTCACCTATCATCACAGCTCCATTAATAAGGACTGAAAAAAAGTCTTAGAACTGGACAGTCCCCCCACCCTCCCTATTCTTCAACACAGTTTCACAAACTGCCTTGCCTCACCCTGAGATCTTTAGTCCTGATCTTTCGGTGTCCTTCACCCACTTTATGTATCTCTGCTTGCTAATCCCTCCACACCCATCACAGCCCTTTTTCTGACTCCATCCACTCAAGTCCTGAACACTTCCATTGCGTCCTCTGGGATTCACAATTAGGCACTGTCCATTCCCCTATATTCTATTCTCCTTCACAGTGCTGGAGATGGAGTAGATGTCTTTCATGCTCCTCAGGAAGCTTTTAAACCATCCATCCTCATTCACTTTAGAAATGCTCAGCTCTGGGTTTCATAATCAGAATATCCCTGAATCTCATTTCTTGAAGAATTTTGCCCCTGTCATACTCAACTATATTATGCCTGTAATTCCTGTGATTTTCATATCCGTGTATATGAGCCTCCCAGTGCCTTAGCCTCTCACTTCTTTGATATGGCCCTACACTCAATTTCAGACACTCTCTTCCTTGATCATGGAGAGCCTTCATCATAGCCCAATATGCTGGCACCTTGATCTTGAACTTCCCAGCTTTCAAAACTGTGAGAAATAAACATTTACTATTTGTGATCCACCTAATTTGTGGTAATTCTGTTACAGCGACCCAGCTGTACTAACACAGAAAATTGGTACCAAGTTGTGTGCTGCCCTTGAAAATACCTAAAAATGTAGAAGTCTTTTTGGAATGGGGTAATTGATAGAGTCTGTAAAAGTTTTTAAGTACATGCTAGAAAAAGCTTATATTGTCATGAATGAACCCTTAGAGTGAATTTGGAGAGGGTTCAGAAGAAGAAGAGAACTATACAGAAAATATCAGTCTCTTAAAGAATGCATAAATGGTCAGGAACAGAATGTTGGTAGAAATATAGACTGCAAAGGCCATCTTGATGAGGTCTCAGACAGAAATGGGAAACTAGAGGAAAAGGTGATACTTGTTAAAGAGTTGCAAATATTTTAGTTGAATTATGTTTGTGTCCTGGTGTTTTGTGGCAGGTAGAACTTGTGATTAATGCAATTGAATATTTGGTTGAAGCTATTTCTAAACAAAGTATTAAAGGTGCAACTTGACTTCCCTTGAATGTTTACCGTAAAATGCAAGAAAAAAGAAACAACTTGAAGACAGTTAAGTCCTATTAACTTCCAAAGAACCAGACTTTAAAATTCAGAAAATTCTCTGCCTATTCATATCTCAAAAATATGAGAAACATGTTCAGAAGTGAACACTAAGAGTGTGTCCGTGGAAACTTTTATAAGGAGAGCAGTATAGGTGTGAGCCATAGATTTAATAACTATACCAGTAGGCAAACTGCCCATTTGAACTGAAGGAGAAAGTGATAGGAAGGAAAGAAGCACAGTTGTCAGACTTCTTAGATTTTACAGGATGGTGTCATAGCATAGTCATTCAGCAGCAAAAGAGCAATATTCCTCAAGCCAAAAACAGGAAACCCTGAAAAGGACGCAGAGATCATCAGGGATACTTCCTCAGTTTCAAAAGAAGGAGGGCATTGCCTGGGTTTCAACAGGCCAGACGAATGCCACCCAAAGCCACAGGGACCCTAGCGTTGCCTAGCAGAGCCGTCAAGTATGGCTCCAGATTTCAAAGGATGGAGCTTCCCCAGAACTGCAGGCACATGATGCAGGCAGAGCGCCTTGGTGGTGAGGGTAACATACTGCAGAAAGTCCCTGCTAAAGTGATGCCCAACAAAGTCACCACCCCACCAACCGCAGCGCAGCAGAGATGGCGGTTTGTGGCTCCGTCCCAAGAGAGCCACATACAGGAAACTTCAACCTGTGAAAGCGGCCACACAGGCTTCATTTAGCAAATCCATGGGGGTGGGGCTGTCCCAGTGTGTCCAGAAGGTGGGATCCCTCCCCCCACCCCTTGGACCTGGTGGCAGAGCTCCCAGGCAAAGGAACCTATTTTCAAGCCTTATGACCGAATGCTGTTTGTACTGTTGCGTTTTGGACTTGTTTGGGACTTGCCACCTTTTTCTTTTCTATTTCTCTCTGTCTGTGCCAGTCCCATCATTGTATTTTGAAAACCCATGACTTGTTTGATTTCTCAGGTTCACAGTTAGAGAGAAATTTTGCCTCAGAATGAATCAGCCTCAAGTCTCACTTGTATCTAACTGAGAGGACACTTTGGACTTCAGGCTTTTGAGTTGTTGCTGGGACTAGTTAAGACTTGGGGACTACTGGCATAGAATGAATCTATTTTACATGTGAGAAAGACATGGGCAAGAATGCTATGGTCTGAATGCCTATGCTGTCCCAAAATCTGTATGTTGAAATTCTAACCCCCAATATGAGTTATTAGGAGGTAGGGTCTTTGGGACAGCTTATAAAGAGATCCCAGAGAGCTCCATTGCCCCTTCACCTGTCTGAAGATACAGCGAGTAGGCACCAGCTTTGAAGCAATCAGCAAGAGAGCCTTCACCAGAACCTGACCGCGCTGCCACCTTGATCTCAGATTCCCCAGTCTCCAGAACTGTGAGAAAGAAGCTTCTGCTATTTTTTTAAAGATTTTTTTTTAATGTGGAACATTTTTAAAGTCTATATTGAATTTGTTACAATATTGCTTCTATTTTATGTTTTGGTTTTTTGGCCACTAGGTATATGGTATCTTAGCTCCCTGACCAGGGATCAAACCTGTACTCATATCATTGGAAGGCAAACACTTAACCACTGGACCAGCGGGGGACATTCCATGCTTCTGTTAGTTATAAGCTACCCAGTTTATGGCATGTATGTTGATGCAGCCTGAATGCGCTAAGAGAACCATTTATTTGTCAAAAACACATGTTCATTTTCAGCTGTGGTCAGTTTTAAGTACTGTACATGCATTTATTAATTAGGTCAGAATATCTATTGATAACTTTTTATGTATCAAGCATCATTTTAGATGCTAAGAAGTCAGTGGTGTGACTTGTTAATTACTGCAGTTCTCTCAGATAACTCCAAGATTGCTTCATTTTCCAATCACTGCTTATTCAGTTGCTGATCTGACCTTTATCCTTTTAATCATTTAGTTTACTAGGTACCAACTATTTGGTATTGATGTAATAGAGAACAGGGAAGTGTACTGTGCCAAAACAATGAGGTCAAAACAATGTCAGAATGTCCTGGGTCACACAGCCCTTGTCCTCAAAGGGTAGGTCTAGTGACATAACAGTCATTTCCCCAGGCTGTGTTGCTAGCACAATGCCATTATCAATCAGGAATATCAAAGACACTGAGTTCTGTCCTCATATTTTGAATTAAAGGTCCCAGAAAGACCCTTATGTAAAGATTTTCAGCAAGTAGTTTAAATGTGGGACTGGTCCTTAGTAAGGTGACCAAGACTAGAAATGAAACTTCAGGAGTCATATGACTACAGTTGAGAGCGGAAGCCATAAGTCTAAATGAGATTTCCAAAAATGAGACCATAAAGAAACAAAATTAGAGGTAGACCACGAATCAGGTTTGTAATCAGAAGAGAAAAGAAACAAGGAAGAACATTTTGTATCATCGCACTGTGCAGGGTCATACAGGATCTCAGATCAGGGATCAGACCCATGCTCCCTCCAGAGATAGAACTGATTTACTAATCTTTTTCAAGATTGTAGATAAAATGAGGGAAAATGAAGAATGGTAGAGAATCCGCTTTTGGAAACCATATGGTGAGCACGTTTCCATCTTATTTGATTCTGGCTCCACTCCTGGTATTCGCCCTATGGTGGAGAACTTAAAAATGGATCCCAAGAAATGATCAAGAGACACAATTACATGGGAAGGTGTGGATTTTTGCAGACCCAGAGCAAACTACTGAAGTTGGTTGGAAGCATCAGCCAACCTGCCAGCTTGCACCCCAAGGGACTGCCTAGGTGTAAAGAGACCCCAAGCAGCATAAGTCTTAAGGGGGTGGGGACAAATCTGAGGTTGGAGAGGGGGCAGTAACAGCCATGCTGCTTCTAAAGCCTCAACGGCATAGTTAGATGCTGTCAAATGTCCTAAAATTCCAGCAAGTGTACCAATGCCATGAATCAGCAGCAGCTGCAAAGAGACAAGAAAAGGACAAGAAACATACTATTTGGAGACCAGTGGAGGCGTTCACTACCTTACTAGCCTGAAGCTGTGACTGCAACAAGAATCCTTAATGCCAGAGACAAAACGAGGCAAAGACATTAGTGATGAGATACAGCAGAGGGAGAACTTGCGGGTGAAACACATGTCCTACCCACCAGCCATTCCATACTTTTCAGAGATGTCCCCTTCCTTTTCTGACACTTCAGATGAGCACAAGTCTGTGAATTAGAATCCCTTATGATTATACAGTGGAAGTGAGAAATAGATTTAAGGGCCTAGATCTGATAGAGTGCTTGATGAACTATGGAATGAGGTTTATGACATTGTACAGGAGACAGGGATCAAGACCATCCCCATGGAAAAGAAATGCAAAAATGCAAAATGGCTGTCTGGACAGGCCTTACAAATAGCTGTGAAAAGAAGAGAGGCAAAAAGCAAAGGAGAAAAGGAAAGATATAAGCATCTGAATCCAGAGTTCCGAAGAATAGCAAGAAGAGATAAGAAAGCCTTTTTCAGCAATCAGTGCAAAGAAACAGAGGAAAAGAACAGAATGGGAAAGACTAGAAATCTCTTCAAGAAAGTTAGAGATACCAAGGAAATATTTCATGCAAAGATGGGCTCGATAAAGGACAGAAATAGTCTGGACCTAACAGAAGCAGAAGATATGAAGAAGAGGTGGCAAGAATACACAGAAGAACTGTACAAAAAAGATCTTCATGACCCAGATAATCATGATGATGTGATCACTAATCTAGAGCCAGACATCTTGGAATGTGAAATCAAGTGGGCCTTGGAAAGCATCACTATGAACAAAGCTAGTGGAGGAGATGGAATTTCAGTGGAGCTGTTTCAGATCCTGAAAGATGATGCTGTGAAGGTGCTGCATTCAATATGCCAGCAAATTTGGAACACTCAGCAGTGGCCACAAGACTGGAAAAAGTCAGTTTTCATTCCAATTCCAAAGAAAGGCAATGCCAAAGAATGCTCAAACTACTGCACAATTGCACTCATCTCACATACTAGTAAAGTAATGCT
>SJYC01147163.1:0-15159 GCA_006408675.1 Madoqua kirkii | reverse complement strand
GGAGCTATTTCAAATCCTGAAAGATGATGCTGTGAAAGTGTTGCACTCAATATGCCAGCAAATTAGGAAGACTCAGGTGGCCACAGCACTGGAAAAAATCAGTTTTCATTCCAATCCCAAAGAAAGGCAATGCCAAAGAATGCTCAAACTACTGCACAATTGCACTCATCTCACATGCTAGTAAAGTAATGCTCAAAATCCTCCAAGCCAGGCTTCAGGAATATGTGAACCGTGAACTTTCAGATGTTCAAGCTGGTTTTAGAAAAGGCAGAGGAACCACAGATTAAATGGCCAACATCCACTGGATCACTGAAAAGGCAAGAGAGTTCCAGAAAAACATCTATTTCTGCTTTATTGACTATGTCAAAGCCTTTTTGGATCACAATAAACTGTGGAAAATTCTGAAAGAGATGGGAATACAGACCGCCAGACCTGCCTCTTGAGAAACCTGTATGCAGGTCAGGAAGCAACAGTTAGAACTGAACATGGAACAACAGACTGGTTCCAAATAGGAAAAGGAGTACGTCAAGGCTGTATATTGTCACCCTGCTTATTTAACTTCTATGCAGAGTACATCATGAGAAATGCTGGGCTGGAGGAAGCACAAGCTGGAATCAAGATTGCTGGGAGAAATATCAATAACCTCAGATATGCAGATGACAGGACCCTTATGGCAGAAAGTGAAGAGGAGCTAAAAAGCCTCTTGATGAAAGTGAAAGAGGAGAGTGAAAAAGTTGGCTTAAAGCTCAACATTCAGAAAACAAAGATCATGGCATCTGGTCCCATCACTTCATGGCAAATAGATGGGGAAACAGTGGAAACAGAGTCAGACTTCATTTTTGGGGGCTCCAAAATCACTGCAGATGGTGACTGCAGCCATGAAATTAGAAGACATTTACTCCTTGGAAGGAAACTTATGACCAACCTAGATAGCATATTCAAAAGCAGAGACATTACTTTGCCAACAGAGGTCCATCTAATCTAGGCTATGGTTTCTCCAGTAGTCCTGTATGGATGTGAGCGTTGGACTGTGAAGAAAGCTGAGCACTGAAGAATTGATGCTTTTGAACTGTAGTGTTAGAGAAGACTCTTTAGAGTCCCCTGGACTGCAAGGAGATCCAACCAGTCCATTCTAAAGGAGATCAGTCCTGGGTGTTCTTTGGAAGGAATGCTGCTAAAGCTGAAACTCCAGTACTTTGGCCACCTGTTGTGAAGAGTTGACTCATTGGAAAAGACTCTGATGTTGGGAGGAATTGGGGGCAGGAGGAGAAGGGGATGACAGAGATGAGATAGATGGCTGGATGGCATCACCAACTCAAGTTTGGACATGAGTTTGAGTGAACTCCGGGAGTTGGTGATTGACTGGGAGGCCTGGCATGCTGCGATTCATGGGTCACAAAGAGTCGGACACGACTGAGCGACTGAACTAAACTGAACCATTGCCCCTACCATATTTTGGCATCAGGACAAACTACAGGGAGGGAACACAGCCCCACCCATCAACTTACTGAGCATGGCCCACCCATCAGAGTAAGACCCAATTGCCCACAGCCAGTGCCTACCATCAGGAAGCTTTCACAAGCCTCTTACTCTTATCCATTAAAAGGCAGACAGAATGAAAAGCACAATCACAGAAAACTAACCAAACTGAACTTTGTCTAACTCAATGAAACTGTGAGCCATGCCAGGTTGGGCCACCCAAGATGGACGGCTCATGGTAGAGTTCTGACAAAACGTGATCCACTGGAGAAGGGATAGCAAACCACTTCAGCATTCTTGCCTTGAGAACCCTGTGAACAGTATGAAAAGGCAAAAAGAGAGAACACTGAAAGAGGAACTCCCCAGGTCAGTAGGTGCCCAATATGCTACTGGAGATCAGTGGAGAAATAACTCCAGAAAGAATGAAGGGATGGAGCCAAAGCAAAAACAATACCCAGTTCTGCATGTGACTGGTGATAGAGGCAAGATCTGATGCTGTAAAGAGCAATATTGCATAGGAACCTGGAATGTCAGGTCCATGAATCAAGGCAAATTAGAAGTGGTCAAACAAGAGATGGCAAGAATGAACATCGACATTCTAGAAATCAGCAAACTAAAATGGACTGGAATGAGTGAATTTAACTCAGATGACCATTATATCTACTTCTGTGGGCAGGAATTCCTTAGAAGAAATGGAGTAGCCATCACGGTCAACAAAAGAGTCTGAAATACAGTACTTTGGTGCAGACTCAAAAACAACAGAATGATCTCTGTTCATTTCCAAGGCAAACCATTCAATATCACAGTTATCCAAGTCTATGCCCCAACCAGTAATGCTGAAGAAGCTGAAGTTGAAAGGTTCTATGAAGACCTACATGACCTTCTAGAACTAACACCCCAAAAGATGTCCTTTTCATCACAGGTGACTGGAATGCTAAAGTACGAAGTCAAGAGACACCTGGAGTAACAGGCAAGTTTGGGGTTGGAGTGCAAAATGAAGCAGGGCAAAGGCTAACAGAGTTTTGCCAAGAGAACACACTGGTCACAGCAAACAGCCTCTTCCAACATCGTAAGAGATGACTCTACACATGGACAGCACCAGACAGTCAATACCAAAATCACATTGATTATATTCTTTGCAGTAGAAGATGGAGAACTCTATACAGACAGCAAAAAGAAGACCAGGAGCTGACTGTGGCTCAGATCATGAACTCCTTATTGCCAAATTCAGACTTAAATTGAAGAAAGTAGGGAAAAACCACTAGACCATTCAGGTATGACTTA
Organism: Madoqua kirkii; assembly: GCA_006408675.1. Taxonomy (NCBI): domain Eukaryota; kingdom Metazoa; phylum Chordata; class Mammalia; order Artiodactyla; family Bovidae; genus Madoqua; species Madoqua kirkii. The sequence goes on along the minus strand of SJYC01147163.1, from coordinate 12,396 downwards.
AATCAAATCCCTTATGATTTTACAGTGGAAGTGACAAATAGATTCAAGGGATTAGATCTGATAGAGTGTCTGAAGAACTATGGACAGAGGTTCGTGACACTGTACAAAGGCTGTGAACAAAATCATCCCCAAGAAAAAGAAATGCAAAAAGGCAAAATGGTTGTCTGAGGAGGTCTTATAAATAGCTGAGAAAAGAAGAGAAGCTAAAGGCAAAGGAGCAGAGGAAACATGTACCCATCTGAATGTAGAGTTCCAGAGTATAGCAAGGAGAGATAAAAAAGCCTTCCCAAGTGAACAATGCAAAGAAATAGAGGAAAACAATAGAATGGGAATGAACAGAGATCTCTTCAAGAAAATTAGATATACACAGGGAATATTTCATGCAAAGATGAGCACAATAAAGGACAGAAATGGCATGGATATAACAGAAGCAGAAGATATTAAGATGTGGCAAGAATACACAGAAGCACTCTATAAAAAAAGATCTTCATGACCCAGATAATCACAATGGTTTGATCACTCACCTAGAACCAGATATTCTGGAGTGCGAAGTCAAGTGGGCCTTAGGAAGCATCCCTACCAACAAAGCGTGTGGAGGTGATGGGATTCCAGTTGAGCTGTTTCAAATCCTAAAACATGATGCTGGGAAAGTGCTGCACTCAGTATGCCAGCAAATTTGAAAAACTCAGCAGTGGCCGTAGGACTGGAAAAAGTCAGTTTTCATTCCAATCCCAAAGAAAGGCAATGCCAAAGAATGCTCAAACTGCCACACAACTGCACTCATCTCACACACTGTAAAGTAATGCTCAACATTCTCCAAGCCAGGCTTCAACAGTACATGAACCGAGAACTTCCAGATAGATGTTCAAGCTGGATTTAGAAAAGGCAGAGGAACAAGAGACCCAATTGCCAACATCAATGGATCATCGAAAAGCAAGTGATCATTCCATTCCCAAAGAAAGGCAATGCCAAAGAATGCTCAAACTGCCACACAACTGCACTCATCTCACACACTGTAAAGTAATGCTCAACATTCTCCAAGCCAGGCTTCAACAGTACATGAACCGAGAACTTCCAGATAGATGTTCAAGCTGGATTTAGAAAAGGCAGAGGAACAAGAGACCCAATTGCCAACATCAATGGATCATCGAAAAGCAAGTGAGTTCCAGAAAAACACCTACTTCTGCCTTATTGACAACACTAAAGCCTTTGACTCATGGATGGCGTCACCAACTTGATGCACATGAGTTTGGGTGAACTCCAGGAGCTGGTGATGGACAGGGAGGCCTGGCGTGCTGCGATTCATGGGATTGCAAAGAGTCGGACATGCCTGAGGGACTGAACTGAACTGAACTGAAGTAAAATAAGCCAAACAAAGACAAATAGGATCTTTCATATATATTTTATCTAATAGTCAAACTCATACTAGACAGTAGAATGTTGGTGACAAGGTACAGAATGAAAGTGAAAGTTGCTTAGTCATGTCCAACTCTTTGTGACCCCCTGGACTATACGGTCCATGTTATTCTTCAGGCCAGAGCACTGGAGTAGGTAGCCTTTTTCTTCTCCAGGATATCTTCCCAACCCAGGGATCAAACCCAAGTCTCCCGCATTGCAGGCAGATTCTTTACTAGCTGAGCCACAAGGGAAGCCACAGGTGTAAGGGCTAGGGAAAATGGACAGATATTGATCAAAAGGTACAAAAATTGCAATATGCAAGATGAGTAACTCTTAAAGATCCAGTATCCAACACAGTAATATAATCATGTATGAATGTGAGAGGTGGACTGTGGAGAAAGCTGAGTGCTGAAGAATTGATGCTTTTGAACTGTGGTGTTAGAGAAGACTCTTGAGAGTCCTTTGGACTGTAAGGAGGTCCAACTAGTCCATTCTAAAGGAATTGATGTTTTGAACTATGGTGTTGGAGAAAACTCTTGAGAGTCCCTTGGACTGCAAGGAGATCCAACCAGTCCATCCTAAAGGAGATCAGTCCTGGGTGTTCATTGGAAGGACTGATGCTAAAGCTGAAACTCCAGGACTTTGGCCACCCAATGCAGAGTTGACTCATTGGAAAAGACCCTGATGCTGGGAGAGGTTGGGGGCAGGAGGAGAATGGAATGACAGAGGATGAGATGGCTGGATGGCATCACTGACTCAATGGACATGAGTTTGAGTGAACTCCGGGAGATGGTGATGGACAGGGAGGGCTGGCGTGCTGAAATTCATGGGGTCATAAAGAGTCGGACATGACTGAGCAACTCAACTGAACTGAATATAATCAACAATATGAATCTGCCTGCCAATGCAGGAGACGCAGGAGATGCAGGTTAGATTCCTGTCAGGAGTAGGAAATGGCAACCCACTCCAGTGTTCTTGCTTGCAAAATTCCATGGTCAGAGGAGCTGGTTGGGCTGAAGTCAATGGAGTCACAATTAGTAAGAGATAACTGAGCAAATGAGCACACACACACACACACACACACACAATAGTGTATGCTTGAACTTTACTAGGAGGGTAGATAGTGTGTTTTCATTAACAAACACACAAATATCTAACTGTATAAGATGATGGATATGTTAATTAGCTTAATTGTGCTGATCACTTCACAATACATATATCAAAACCTCAAGATACACACCTTAAACACAGACAAATTTTCTTGTCAAATTATACATCAGCTGGAACAAAAACATTATAGAAAGCTGGAACAAAAACACTCCTACATTCATGGAAGAATGACACCTATTACTGTTCCCCTCAGAGACCAACTCAGGATTCAGAGTTGGTAGTTTCATCTTATTTCATTAAATTCTTGAGTTTTGTCCTCAACAAGCAACTAGATCCTAGAAGACTGGATTGGATTACTATAAAGTTAACCAAGAAATGGCCCTAATTATAGCTGCTTTGCAAAATGTGGTATTCTTTTTTTCTAAAGCAGATTGAAAAAGTATTGGGTCTGCACAGAAGAACTGTACAAAAAAGGTCTTAATGATCCGGGTAACCACAATGGTGTGGTCACTCACCAAGAGTCAGACATCTTAGAGTGTGAAGTCTAGTTGACCTTAGGAAGCATTACTACTAAAAAAGACAGAGATGGTGATGGAATTCCAGCTGAGCTATTTATAATCCTAAAAGAATATGCTGTTAAAATGCTTCACTTAATACACCAAGAAATTTGGAAAACTCAGCAGTGACCACAGAACTGGAAAAGGTCAGCTTTCATGTACATCCCAAAGAAGGGCAATACCAAAGAATGTTCAAATTACTACACAATTATGCTCATTTCATGAAATACCAAGGTAATGCTCAAAATCCTTTAAGTTGGATTTCAGCAGTACATGAACAGAGAACATCCAGATGTACAAGCTGGATTTAGAAAAGGAAGAGGAACCAGAAATCAAATTGCCAATATCCATTGGATCATAGAAAAAGCAGGAGAATTCCAGGAAAATATTTACCTCTGCTTTGTTGACTACCCTAAAGGCATTAACTGTGGGTCACAAGAAACTCCAGGAAATTCTTTAAAAGATGGTAATACCAGAGCACCTTACCTGTCTCCTGAGAAACCTGTATGCAGGTCAAGAAGCAAAACTTAGAACTGGACATGGAACAATGGACTGGTTCAAAATTGGGAAGGAGTATGATAGGACTGTCTATTATTGTTCTACTTATTTAACTTTCTAGAGTACATCATGTGAAATGCTAAATCACAAGTTAAAATTAAGATTTTAATCCAAAATCACTGCAGATGGTGACTGCAGCCATGAAATTAAAAGATGCTTACTCCTTGGAAGAAAGCTATGACCAACCTAGAAAGCATGTTAAAAAGAAGAGACATTATTCTGCCAACAAAGGGTCCATCTAGAAAAAGCTATGATTTTTCCTGTAGTCATGTCTGAATGTGAGAGTTGGACCATAAAGAAAGTTGAGTGCCAAAGAACTGATGCCTTTGAACTGTGGTGTTGGAGAAGACTCTTGAGAGTCCCTTGGACACCAAGGAGACCCAACCAGTCCATCCCAAAGGAGATCAGTCCTGAATACTCACTGGAAGGACTGATGCTGAAGCTGAAACTCCAATACTTTGTTCATCTGATACGAAGAGTTGACTCATTGGAAAAGACCCTGATGCTGGGAAAGACTGAAGGCAGGGGGCTAAGCGTTCGGTAGAGGATGAGATGGCTGGATGGCATCACTGACTCAATGGACATGAACTTGAGGAAGCTCCAGGAGTTGGTGATGGAGAGGGAATCCTGGCATGCTGCAGTCCATGGAGTCACAAAGAGTCAGACACTACTGAGCAACTGAACTGAACTAAACTGAGAATGAAGATTGCTGGGAGAAATGTCAATAACCTGAGATAAACAAAGGATGCCAGTCTAACAGTGGAAAGTAAGGAGAAATGAAAGAGTCTCTTGATAAAGATGAAAGAGAAGAGTGAAAAAGCTGGCTTAAAGAAGAGAGTGAAAAGGCTGGCTTAAACTCAGCATTTAAAAAACAAAGATCATGGCATCTGGTCTCATCACTTCATGGCAAATAGATGAGGAAAAAATGGAAACAGTGACAGATTTTATTTTGAGGGGTTCCAAAGTCTATGCAGATGGTGACTGCAGCCATGAAATTAAAACACACTTGTTACTTGGAAGAAAAGCTATGACAAACCTAGACAGCATATTAAAAAGCAGAAACATCACTGCTAACAAAGTTCCATATAGTCAAAGCTATGGTTTGTCCAGTAGTCATGTATGGATGTGAAAGTTGGACCATAAAGAAGGCTGAGCTCTGAAGAACTGATGCTTTTGAACTGTGGTGCTAAAGAAGACTCTTGGGAGTTCCTTGGACATCAAGGAGAGCAAACAAGTCAATTCTAGAGAAAATCAAACCTGAATGCTCATTGGAAGGACTGCTGCTGCAGCTGAAGCTCCAGTACTTTGGGACCTGGTGCAGAGAGCTGACTCATTTGAAAAGACATTGATGCTGGGAAAGGTTTAAGGCAGGGGGATAAGGGGGTGACAGAGAATGAGATGGCTGGATGGTACCATCAATTCAATGGACATGACTTTGAGCAAACTCTTGGAAATAATGAAGGATAGGGAAGCCTGGCGTGCTACAGTTTATGGGGTTGCAATAGTTGGACATGACTGAATGACTGAAAAACAACACAGTAGGTGGCCATTGAGTAGTGAGTTCATTATTTTCTATTCCAATCAAGATAGAAGTTTAGAAGCCTTACTCATTCATGTGTGATCAACAATTTATACCTCTATGTTTTTGTCTCATTTTTTGGGGGGGTTCCAAAGTCATTGCAGTTGGTGACTGCAGCCATGAAATTAGAAGACACTTGCTTCTTGGAAGGAAAGCTATGGCAAACCTAGACAGCATATTAAAAGCAGAAACGTTCCTTTACTGGCAAAGTTCCACAAGGTCAGAGCTATGGGTTTACAACAGTCATGAACGAATGTGAAAGTTGGACCCTAAAGAAGGCTGAGTGCCAAAGAATTTATTCTTTCGAATTGTGGTGTTGGAGAAGACTCTTTAAAGTCCCTTGGACAGCAAAGGAGATCAAACCAGTTAATCCTAACGGAAAACAAACCTGAATATTCACTGGAAGAACTGATTCTGAAGCTTAAGCTCCAGTATTCTTCACCACCTGATATGAAGAGTCGACTCATTGGGAAAGACCTTGATGCTGGGAAAGACTGAAGGCAAAAAGAGAAGAGGGCAGCTGGGAATGAAATGATTGGATAACATCACCAGTTCAATGGACGTGAACTTAGGCAAACTCTGGGAGATAGTAAGGGATGGGAAGGCCTGTTGTGTGGCAGTCTATAATGTTGCAACAAGTTGGACATGACTTAATGACTGAAAAAAAATTAATATTTTATCCATGTCTGTCTTTATTGTCTTTATCCAGCTTATCCTTCTTGAATCTGAGAATATTCTAGGTCTTCCTGACTTCAATCCTTAGTGCTAAATCATTTAGTTTCTTTGGCTACTTACTCCTCTGAGCATCTTGATCACCCTGCATCCAAAACTGGCTTTTAGAGCTGCAATTCTAGTTGAACCAGTGCTGACCCTCACGTGGGGTATCCAGGTATCCAGAAAGATATTAATCTTTATTTGAGCCAGTTGATAGTCTTCAAACATTGCATATAAACAAAGTGTTTTCTTCAGTTGAGGCTTTCTGATTTTGACAGAATCAACGCTTTGATTACCTTATCATTGGTCTTGAGACAGACAGCACAAGCACACACTCTTAATTTTATTTAAAAGGCCTTTCATGTTCTGTCCTCTTGTTCCCTTTCTCAAGTCACTCCCTCCCTCTCTCTTATCTCAAAACAGCCCTCCTTCTTCATTTAGTGATCCGATTACAATGGCTTTGTCTCAGTAATCAAATGAACCACAAAACACCAGTTAATGGGCAGTATGTTGTGGAAGGCATCCCACATTAATTTTTTTAAACACATCTCCAGTTGTGATGACAGTATAATTTTTAATTTTTAAAAGCTATATTAGCTTTAATATTTCAGGTAACACTGGATATATGTAAATTTAAATATCTGGAAGAGATAAAGTTTATAACAATGATACATCATTGCTTATTAAACGACCAAATATTCATTTCTTACCGTGGGACCAACTCCAGTCAATAGAGGGTTTCTGATGTCTTCACTGAAAACAAAGCTGTGAAAACTCTGAGGTATGAAAGAGGTTGTAGAGTCATGGTCTTCAATTAGATTTTTAAATATCTGTGCTTGAGGTCGGGCTAGGCCTTTCAGTATTATATAAAATCCATCATTTCCAATCACTGAAAGAAAATAAAACCAAACAAGATATACTATAGACCTTATTTCAAAGGTGCTGTACTACATATTACAATTATTTCCCTTTTAGCAGATTTCTTTTTATTTATTCATTGACAGTGACTTTAATGTAGCAGTTAGGCATCACAAAAATTTAGACAAATAACAAAAATAACAAAGATATCTACACTTAGAGTACTATTTGCTGACAGCTATTTAGAATAATCAATCCTCTTATGGAACTGATAAATTCTAGGAAAGAATCATGGTGATATACCAAGATTAATAGATTTAAGAAAAAATGAGGAGAAATGTGCCAGAAAAGCCCTTGAACTTGTTAAAATGTTTCTGTCCCCTTCAAAAGTGCCATTCTTTTTTTTTATATAAGCAACAGTTTATCACTAATAATTTTCATTTATCTTTGCTCTAGACAGGATGAATCACTCATAGAACTGAGTAAAGAATATACTATGAAAAGAAAATGGATCATCACTAGGAAAAAGTTTTGGATTTTTTCCATCATTTCTTCTATCCCATTTTCTAACTCTCCACAATCTGTCATTCAACCCCACTACCTAAAGTTCAAATATATGCCTGAAGGTCTGGAAGGCTCACTGGCTTGTGAAGATTTGAATGAAACACAAATCAGTATTAGTTTTTCTGAAGCCCATCACTTTGGAGAAGCACATCATGGGAACTGGATGATGTCGCTCCTTTTCTCTGTCATTGACATTACATGGCTCCAAAGGAGGAAATTATTCCAGTGCACTGCTTTTCTCACCATTTGCTTATTAACTTGTAAATAAAAACTTTACAAGTTGATTTTAATGGATACCTGCATTTCTTTCTTTTTATGCCCTGTGACATGTCACCTGCTTGCCTTCTCTGCTTTTGTCTAAGCTGAGTCCTTAATGGGGGCTCTTTTGTACATCATCTGTACATTCGTTCAGTTCAGTTCAGTTCAGTTCCATCACTCAGTCGTGTTGCAGCATGCCAGGCCTCCCTGTCCATCACAACTGCCAAAGTCTACCCAAACCCATGCCCTTTGAGTTGGTGATGTCATCCAACCATTTCATCCTCTGTTGTCCCCTTCTCCTCCTGCCCTCAATCTTTCCCAGCATCAGGGAAATGAGTCAGTTCTTCCCATTAGGTGGCCAAAGTATTGGAGCTTCAGCTTCAACATCAGTCCTTCCAATGAACACCCAGGACTGATCTCCTTTAGGATGGACTGGTTGGATCTCCTTGAAGTCCAAAGGACTCTCAAGAGTCTTCTCCAACACTACAATTCAAAAGCATCAATTCTTCGGCGCTCAGCTTTCTTCACAGTCCAACTCTCACATCCACACATGACCACTGGAAAAGCCATAGCCTTGACTAGATAAACCTATGTTGGCAAAGTAATGTCTCTGCTTTTTAATATGCTGGCTAGGTTGGTCATAACTTTCCTTCTAAGGAATACATGTCTTTTAATTTCATGGCTGCAGTCACCATCTTCAGTGATTTTGGAGCCCAGAAAAATAAAGTCAGCCACTGTTTCCACTGTTTCCTCATCTATTTGTCATTAAATGATTGGACCAGATGCCATAATCTTAGTTTTCTGAATGTTGAGCTTTAAGCCATCTGTACATGGTGACTATAAAATAGTGATTTTTTCTAATCTTCACTAAAGCAAACATTGTGTTTCTTTGGATGCCTGAGCTTAAAATAAATACTCTTAGATAGCTCAATATCACTTCTTATTAAACATCTAATCTGTGTGGCAAAGGCAATGCAGAAATATTGCCTTTTTTTAGAAAAATGCTTGTTTTATTTTTGGCTCTGCTGAATCTTTATTGTGGCCCACAGTTTCAACATTCACAAAACTAAGATCATGCCATCCCGTCCCATCACTTCATAGCAAATAGAAACAGTAGAAATAGTGGCAGACTTTATTTTTTAGGGCTCCAAAATCACTGCAGATGGTGACTGCAGCCATGAAATTAGAAGACACCTACTCCTTGGAAGAAAATTATGACCAACCTAGCCAGCATATTAAAAACCAGAGACATTACTTTGCCAGCAAAGGTCCGTCTAATCAAGGGTATGGTTTATCCAGTAGTCATGTGTGGCTGTGAGAGTTGAACTATAAAAAAAGCTGAGCACCAAAGAATTGATGCTTTTGAACTGTGGTGTTGGAGAAGACTCTTGAGAGTCCCTTGGACTGCAAGGAGATCCAACCAGTCCATCCTAAAGGAGATCAGTCCTGAGTGTTCATTGGAAAGACTGATGTTGAAACTGAAAAACCATACTTTGGCCACCTGATGCGAAGAACTGACTCATTTGACCCTGATGCTGGGAGGGATTGAAGGTAGCAGGAGAAGGGGATGACAGAGGATGAGATGGTTGGATGGCATCACCAACTCAAAGGACATGAGTTTCAGTAAACTCTGGGAGTTGGTGATGGACAGCAAGGCCTGGCGTGCTGCAGTCCATGGGGTCACAAAGTGTCAAACACGACTGAACAACTGAACTGCACGGAACAGGCTCTTTGTTGCAATGAACTCTCTTGCTGTAGAACATGGGTGTGTGGGCTTCAGTGGTGGCGGCATGAGGGTTTCAGTGGCTGCATCAGATAAGCTTTGCTGTCTTGTGCCCTGTGGGATCTTCCTGTAGCAGGCTTCAAACACACGCCCCCTGCAATGGTAGGCAGACTCTTCTTAACCAGCGAACCACCAGGGAAGTCTGAAACATTGTTTTTTAATAGCTTCATGTGGGCTGTATAAAAAAAAACACCTTGCATTTCCCAGAGATGCTTACTTGTGTGGTCACATGATCATTCTGATTAATAAAACAGTGAGAGGATTTTTGCTTTCCAAATATGCACATCACCCCTTTTTCCATGCTAGAATGGGTGTAGGATATTTGAGATGAGGAAAATGCAAGGAGAATCTCAGAGGCCTCACCTCACATCTTTAAACTACTGTCCTGTGACTTCTCATTATGTAACATAAATAAAAACAAACCTGAAAAATGTTGTAAACTAATGTCCTCTGGTTCTTTGTTACTCACAGCTGAACACACTTTTGTGTGAATATTGTTGGAATTTCACTGAATTCTATTCATAAAACATGTTCACCTTACTGACGAATGCCATTCTTCAGTCCTCTGGAGGAGATTTTCCTTTTCCTTTAGCCTTGGCCCAGTGACAGTGAATCTAACTAAATAAATTCTGCTTGCAGTGTATCAATTTTTATATTTACATTTAAAAAATATCTATGATATTAAGGAGGCCTTAAGAGTTTAAGGAGTCTAAAGAATTTGGTTGTCTTACTCTTTGTGGCCCCTTGGACTGTAGCCCACCAGGCTCCTCTGTCCATGGGATTCTCCAGGCAAGAATACTGGAGTGGGTTGCCATTTCCTTCTCCAGGGAATCTTCCTGACTCAAGTCTCACTCAGGTCTCCCACATTACAGGCAAATTCTTTACCATCTGAGCCACCAGGGAAGCCCAACTAAGGAGTTTAAGTAATATGAGGACTTTGAGATCCATGGAAAATATTTTTGGTCAGAAAATATCTCATTAGTACCCAAATTATACTTATTTAAAAAGCAGTCTAACAAAGCCATTCTGGAAGCTGCTAACTCCATTTATATAAAAGATGATAGCTGTATTTGAAACGGCAAAGAGGAGCTCTATCTTAAAAGAAAATATTTTATTAATATTAGATAGATATAATTTTCTCTTTTTATTGAGATATAGCTGAGGCTCAATATTATGTAAGTTTCAGATATACAACATAGTGCCTCATTTTTTAAAGGTTATATTCCATTTCTATTTACTGTAAAATATGGTTATATTCCAGGCAAATAAAATGGCAACCCACTCTAGTCCTCTTGCCTGGAAAATCCCATGGATGGAGGAACCTGGTGGGCTACAGTCCATGGGGTTGCAGGAGGTTGAACATGACTAAGGGACCTCACTTCACTCACTTCATAGTTTATCACTGGAGAAGGAAATGGCAACCCACTCCAAATTCTTGCCTGGAGAATCCTATGGACAGAAGAGCCTGATGGGCCATGGTCCATGGGGTCACGGAGAGTCAGACACAACTGAAGTGACTGAGCATGCATGGTTATATTCCATGTATTGCACTGACTATAAATCCCGGCAGCTTATTTATTTTATACAAGGTAGTTTGTACTTCTTAATCCCCTACCCATCTTATCTTACCCCTCTCTTCTTTTTTATCCCCACTGGGAACCACCACTTTGTTCTCTATATATGTGAGCATGTTTCTTTTAGTTATAGTCCTTAGTTTATTTTTTAGATTTTATATATAGATGATATCAAATAATTGTCTTTCCAACTCTGACTTATTTCACTCTACATAATAACTTCTAAGTCTATCCATGTTGCTACAAATGACAGAATGTTATTTTTATGGCTGAACAGTATTCCATCTTCTTCATTCAGTCGTGTTCCTTCCATATCTTGGCAGTTGTAAAAACGTTGCTATGAATACTGGGCGCGTGTTCAGATTAGTGTTTTCAAATTAGTGCTTTTGGTTTCTTTGGGTGAATATCCAGAAATGGGACTGCAGGGTCTTACACTAGTATTTTGAGAAACCTCCGTACTGCTTTCCACAGTGGCTGCATCATTTTGCATTCTTACTAACAGCTTACAAAGGTTTCCTTTTCTCCGTATCCTTGCCAACATCTGGCATTTCTGGTCTTTTGATGATAGCCATTCTAACAGGTATAACATAGTATTCCACTTTGGCTTTAATTTGTATCCCCTGACACTGAGACTGAGCATCTTTCCCTGTGCTTGTCGACCATTTGTATGTATTCTTTGAAAAATATCTATTCAGCTCATTTTTAATGGAGTTGATTATGTTTTTGATGTTGAAGTGTAGAGTTGTTTAAATATTTACGTATCCTTGCCAACATCTGGCATTTCTGGTCTTTTGATGATAGCCATTCTAACAGGTATAACATAGTATTCCACTTTGGCTTTAATTTGTATCCCCTGACACTGAGACTGAGCATCTTTCCCTGTGCTTGTCGACCATTTGTATGTATTCTTTGAAAAATATCTATTCAGCTCATTTTTAATGGAGTTGATTATGTTTTTGATGTTGAAGTGTATGAGTTGTTTAAATATTTTGGATATTAACTCCATTTATATAAAAATCACATTACTTACAAAAAAATTTTCCCATTAAGTAAGCTGTCTTTTTTTCAATGGTTTCCTCTTCTGTGCAAAAGCTTTTATGTTTAATTAAGTTCCATTTGTTTATATTTACTTTTATTTCCTCTGCTTTAGGAAATACACTCAAAAAAATATTGCTATAATTAATATCAAAGCCTGTTTGGCTTATGTGGTCTTCTAGGAATTTTATGATTTCCAGTCTTACCTTTAGGTCTTTAGGTAGATATCACTTTAAATGATTTCCTACATACTGATATTTTTTTTCTTTTCAAAATAAGATACTATAGATGGATCAAGCACTGGTTTAGGAGGTTTGTATTTAGTCCCATTTTTGCATCCATTATATATTCTTGGGAGAATCATGTATTTCTAAGTTCAATTTCCAATTCAGAAATCATCATGCTAGT
>SJYC01147161.1:0-10523 GCA_006408675.1 Madoqua kirkii | reverse complement strand
TTCTTTTCATAGTTCATCTAGGAAGGCTTTCTTTTCTCTCCTCACTGTTCTCCAGAACTCTGCACCAGTTGAGCATTTCTTTTCCTTTTTCCTCTGCCTTTCCTTCCCTTATTTTCTCAGCTATTTGCATGGCCTCCTCAGACAGCCATTTTGCCTTCTTGGGTTTCTTTTTCTCTTGAATGGTTTTGATTACTGCCTCCTTTACAATGTTGCAAACCTCCGCCCATTGTTCTTCAGGTACTCTGTCTATCAGATCTAATCACTTAAATCTTGCATCACTTTTATTGTATAACCATAAGGGATTTGATTTAGGTCCTACCTGAATGGGCCAGTGGTTTTCCATACTTTCTTCAATTTAAATCTGAAAGTTGCACTAAGGAGCTCATGATCTGAGTCACAGTCAGCTCCAAGTCTTGTTTTGGCTGATTGAATACAGTTTCTCCATCTTTGTCTGCAAAGGATACAATCAATCTGATTTCAGTATTGACCATCTGGTGATGCCCATATGTAGAATTGTCTCTGTGTTGTTGGAAGAGGGCGTTTCCTATGACCAGTGTGTTCTCTTGACAAAATTGTTAGCCTTTGCCCTGCTTCATTTGTACACCAAGGTCATACTCGCCTGTTATTCCAAGTATCTCTTGACTTCCTACTTTTGCATTCTAATCCCCTATGCAGAAATAAACATTGTGTGTGTGTGTTCATTCTGAAAGTTCTTACAGGTCTTCACAGACTTCCACATGAGCCGTTGGGGCATAGATTTGGGTTACTGTGATATAGAATGGTTACCTTGGAATCAACCCGAGATCATTCTGTCGCTTTTGAGATTACACCCAATACTGCACTGTGGACTCTCTTGTTGACTATGAGGTTTACTCCATTCCTTCTAAGGGATGCTTTCCCCCAGCAGATATGATGGTCATGTGAATTAAATCCATCCATTCCCATCCATTTAGGTTCACTGATTCCTAAAATGTCAATGTTCACTCTTGCCATCTCTATTTGACCACATCCAGTTTACCTTGATTTATTCAGTATTGTTCTTTTAGCCCTGGAGTTTACTTTCACCACCTGATACATCTACAGATGGATGTCATTTCTGCTTTGCATCTGCCTCTTCATTTTTTCTGGAGCTATTTCTCTGCTACTCCCCAATAGCATATTGGATACCTACTGACCTGGGAGGCTCATCTTTCAGTGTCATATGTTTTTGCTTTTTCATAATTTTCTAATAGGTACCAGTTTACCTTGATTTATTCAGTATTGTTCTTTTAGCCCTGGAGTTTACTTTCACCACCTGATACATCTACAGATGGATGTCATTTCTGCTTTGCATCTGCCTCTTCATTTTTTCTGGAGCTATTTCTCTGCTACTCCCCAATAGCATATTGGATACCTACTGACCTGGGAGGCTCATCTTTCAGTGTCATATGTTTTTGCTTTTTCATAATTTTCTAATAGGTATTAAACAAATGCAAACGAATAATGTTTAAATCTGTTGGTGTAGGTGTGTGTGTGTGTGATTCTGTGTGTGTGTTTATTTACATGCCACTGCCCTAAAATATTAACACATAAAATGCTTCTCTTAATACATCCTTTATATCCCTGATCAAGGCACTAGAAATTAAAATGGGAAACGTAACTAAAATTCGTCTGAAGTTTTTGTTTTTGTTTTTCTCAATATCTGAGTCAGTCAAATAAGTACTCTGATCACTTACTGTCTTAACTATGAAAATCAATGTGAGATTGTTATTGAATGTGTGTGTCAATAAATGGTTTTCAAAGCGTGGTTCCCAGACTAGCAGAAAGCCCTGGAATGTTATTGGAGATGCAAATTAAGCTTCATCCTAAATCTACTGAATCAGAAACCTTAGGTGCTAAGCACAGCAACATATCTCAGTGAGTCCTGATGGATTCTGATGCATGTTCCAAAGGAAGAAACACCACTGTAGACCTTTAAACTCTAATTACCAATATGTGAAGTGTTATTGTTTCACTACTTATAACTTTACAAATTATATACATCCAAACACTACACTCTAGCATGTCAAGTGAAATTAAGATTACTATGAGAGAAAGCTCAGAACAGTGATACACGATTTGTCTTGCCGGATTCTCCTCCAGATTAGTTGGTTTACCTGTGCTGCCTTTTACCCAGGTTTCAGAAATGACATTCTTACTAAGTATTTTCAGATGCTCATCAAGAAGTTGAGAGGTTAAATCTGGAATCGTTTTCAGCATCTTCCACACAATGTTGTGCTCAGATGGAGTCCTGTGAATGGGCCTTAAAGTAAAAAGGATTGCATGTTAAGAGACGATAGCATAAATACAAAGAAACAGACAGGCTAAAAAATCCTTCACTTTTGAGTTTCCAAATTTGTTTATTCTTGTTTTTAAAATAGTTGCGCAAGAATAAGTGATAATGTTCTCTTTTGTCTTAAAGATCTTTAAAATGTGTTCTCCTTTCAAGATAAAGATGCACCTCCATGAAACTTTAAACTATAGGGATATTAAATAGTGGATTTACCTATTTAATAGAAAACTCAATGCTTCAGTTTTAAGATTATATCTCTCATTATTAGTCATTATAATAATACTTTTTTAGACAGTAAAATGATTGATGTTTTAGCTATTATTTATTCTGTATTTTAAAAATACTATTACAGTCAGAGCAAATGAATCTGTAATTTAACATTTGAGAATATAAATGTTAAGTTGAAAGATGCATGTGTAATTTTAAATAAAACACAATTATCCTATGATAGAGAATATTTATTTACTTTTCATTCAGTTCAGTTGCTCAGTCATGTCCAATTATTTCCAACTCCATGGACTGCTGCATTCCAGGCTCCCTGTCCTTTATTATCTCCCTGAGTTTGCTCAAATTCACATCCCTTGAGTCAATGGTACCAACCAACCATTTCATCCTCTGTCACCCCCTTCTCTTGCTTTCAATCTTTCCCAGCATCAGTCTTTTCAAATTAGTCAGTTCTTTGCATCAGGTGGTCAAAGCATTGGAGCTTCAGCTTCAGCATCAGTCCTTCCAATGAACACTCAGGACTGATCTCCTTTAGGATGGACTGGTTTGCTCTCCTTGTTGTCTGAGGGGCTCTCAAGAGTCTTCTCCAACACCACAGTTTAAAAGCATCAATTCTTCAGCACTCAGCTTTCTTTATAGTCCAGCTCTCACATCCATACATGACCATTGGAAAAACCACAGCTTTGACTATATGGACCTTTGTCAGTAAAGTCAAGTCTGCCTTTTAATATGCTGTCTAGATTTGTTACAGCTTTTCTTCCAAGGAGCAAGTATCTTTTAATTTCATGGCTTCAGTCACCACCTGGAGTGATTTTGGAGCCAAAGAAAATAAAGTCTGTCACTGTTTCCACTGTTTCCCCATCTATTTGCCATGAAGTGATGGGATCAGATGCCATGATCTTAGCTTTCTGAATGCTGAGTTTTAAACGAACTTTTTCACTCTCCTCTTACACTTTCACCAAGAAGCTCCTTAGTTCTTCTTCACTTTCTGCCATAAGGATGGTGTCATCTGCATATCTGAGCTTATTGATAGTTCTAGCAGTCTTGATTCCAGCTTGTGCTTCCTCCAGCCCAGTGCTTCTCATGATGTACCCTGCATAGAAGTTTAATAAGCAGGGTGACAATATGCAGCCTTGACATACTCCTTTACCAATTTTGAACCAGTCTGTTGTTCCATGTCCAATTCTAACTGTTGCTTCTTTATTTATATAGAGATTTCTCAGGAGGCAAGTAAGGTGGTCTGGTATTCCCTTCTCTTTAAGAAATATTCTTTAAGAAATAGTTTTGAGTAAAC
Organism: Madoqua kirkii; assembly: GCA_006408675.1. Lineage (NCBI taxonomy): Eukaryota > Metazoa > Chordata > Mammalia > Artiodactyla > Bovidae > Madoqua > Madoqua kirkii. The sequence continues at coordinate 6,693 of SJYC01147161.1, read as the reverse complement.
TAGCACCCCATTTAACATCGTTTGAAACTGTATAATTCAGATGCAGTAATAAAGAACTAGTGTTTAGAAATGGCATGATATTATAACTAAATCCTGAAATAAATTTCATCGATTAGCAATGAAACAGAGGATGACAAGGAAATAATATCACAGATTTTAAAAACAGACAATGTTTTAGTGTTAAAACATTTGATATGGTAATTGCCAGCAATAATTTGAAAGATAGACCAAGTGCCTAGAAAACCTGTAGCTTCCCTGATAAGAGTTGGGCAAACCCAGAAAGTTACTGGGTTTTGTTTGCTCAGAGTTATATTATAATAATTCATGTAGCCATGAATTATTACCTGGGTAAAATTGACCAGTTATCAAGCTAAATGAAAAGGACTAGAGAAGATTTAGAAATGAGCCATGTTGTTAGATATATATAAAAGCCACATCTACCAATACGGATGAGTAGCCTGTTTTTCATCAAATTGGAACGATTTGGCTATTTTGTCTTCAAATATTCTCTCATTTGTTCTCTCCCTCTGGGATTCTCACCGTGTTGATTCTGGTATGCTTGGTGATGTCCCACGGGTCTCGGAGGCCCTGTTCATCCTTTTCATTCTTATTTTTTCTGTTCTTCTGACTGTATCATCTTAATATATACATCTTCCTTAAATTTATAAAACTTTTCTTCTGTCAGAGCTAATCTATTGTTGAACCCTTATAGTGAAGTTTTTGTTACTGTACTTTTAAACTCCATAATGTCTATTTGTATCTTTTTTGTAGTTTCTTTTAGTGATATTATCTATGTGGTGAGACACTATTATTCTCATGAGTGGGTGAAAGTGTTAGTCACTCAGTCATGTCCAGCTGTTTGCAATCCCTTAGACTGAGCCTGCCAGGCTCCTCTGTCCACAGAATCCTCCAGGGAAAAATACTGGACTGAGTTGTGATCTCCTCCTCCAGGGAGTATTCCCAACCCAGGGGATAAAGCCGAGTCTCCTGAATTGCAGGGGGATCTTTAATGTCTAAGCCATCAGGGTGCGTGCCCTACGTGTGGGGGAGCTTAGTTGCTCAGTCATTTCTGATTCCTTGCAACCCCATGGACCGCAGCCCGCCAGGCTCCTCTGTCCATGGGACTCTCCAGGCAAGAATACTGGAGTGGGTTGTCCTGCCCGCCTCCGGGGCATCTTCCCAACCCAGGAACTGAACCCAGGTCTCCTGTACTGCAGGCGAATTCCTTGCCATCAGAGCCACAGTGTGCCGCTAACTCTGTTCATTTCACTTATTCATCCAATACTTGTTTGGAGATTTTCTTAAATGCCTGAACTATTAAGTCACCCAACTTACTGCCCGCCTCCGGGCATCTTCCCAACCCAGGAACTGAACCCAGGTCTCCTGTACTGCAGGCGAATTCCTTGCCATCAGAGCCACAGTGTGCCGCTAACTCTGTTCATTTCACTTATTCATCCAATACTTGTTTGGAGATTTTCTTAAATGCCTGAACTATTAAGTCACCCAACTTTTGCCAGTGGGCAGGCTATTTTCATGTTCTACTTTAATTCATTAGATACGGTTTCCTTTATTTCTTTGAACCTCTTCATAATGGTAGATTTAAAATCTTCATCTACTAAGTCTAATATTTGAATCTTCTAAGGGCCTTGTTCTTGGCTGCTTTTTTCCCTACAAATGGGAGACACTTATTATTTCCTTGCTTGTCTCATAATTTTTGTTTAAAATTAAACAGTTTGGATAATGTAGCAAATCTGGAAATAACTTTTCCCCTCTTTCCCAGGGCCAAATAACAGCAAAACCCTATGAATGTGGCTTTTCCAGGACAGTGCTAGACAAATCCCAGTGTAGCAGTGATCTGGGACTGGGTTTTTAAGGTGCTTCTGAACAATCTATCCTCCCAGAAGTTGCAAGGCTGCCAGTTTTCAAGACCGTCACAGAATTGGAGATAGAAGGATTAAAATAGGTCAAGATAAAAAGCTACAAACTCTGCTGTTTGTCTTGAATAAATGCTCCTCATTGTGTTGCATGCATTTGATTAATTTCAGAGTTCTGAAAAAAAAAGTGTATTTTGACAGTCTTTGCCAGTATTTCATTGCTTGTGTAGAGGAACAGATATGCAGAGGTCCTCGCTTTGCCTTTCTAGGAAACATGTACTCCACGCTGAACCTTAAATTCTCTGATGGGTAGCAACACCCCTAATTTCCTCCCCCAGCACAAAGTCAGCATAGATTTAACTCAATGACAAGCAGTAGGAAGCATATGTGGCCCTGGGGGGTGGGACAATCAAAAACATTTGCAAAATAATATTACTCATTGAAGGCATGAAAAGAAATGGAGTTTAAAAGTCTGGAATTCATCCCAAAATTATAACTATTAGTTTGATTAAAAAAAAAAAGAATGGGCTTATAATTTCCATATTCTGACTAAAAATGAAAACCATTTCTTTTCTTTAACATAATCTTACTCTGGAAATCCTATTCCTGATACTTAGGATTTATATATGCCTACTTTTCAGCTTAATTCTGTCTTTCCTACTCAAGCACTCAAGAATTTTCAAATATTTGGAATGTCACACTTAGAAAACGAGCAACAAGAGAGGGGCTGTGAGCCGCCCCCAGGCTCCCGTTGCCACCGCGCCGCCTCACTTGCGCTGGTCCGTGGGCACTTGTCTTTAGGGCATCTGAGGCTACACCCTGACAAACGATGAAATCCCTCCAACGTTTTTCAGTGTGGTCTAATACACACCCTTGTGTTTACTATTCTCAAAACGTTGGAATAAGAGATTCAGTTCTGAAAACCTGACCTCCACTTCCTCTCTCTAAACTGGACTTCTCTTTCAACCTCTACATTTCTCATCTGGCAGGAACTTTTATACACATCATACCCTCTCCTTCTTACCACATCTTCCTGACCTACTCTGAATGTAGAAAAATTTGAGTGAAAGAAACCAAATGAACAAAAAGCAGACATTCATATATTGACAGATGCTTCAACAACTATAGTGTTCAAACTAGTACCACTAAGTAAGGAGTTGCTTAATACTGCCATTCTTATCATTATCATCGTTATGAAGTATCAGGCCACTTGCAGTGGAGATAAAAACGGTTATTCCCTTTGCATGCTCATTTACTCATCTTTATTTCTATTTCTAGCCCCGATTCCAGCTGTGACAAAAAGCAACATCTTAATATATTCCAAGCATTTCAGGCATTGCAGTTGCAAGCAAAATAATGATATGATTTCTCTTCCATGCCTTGCTCTCCTGGTGATCATCTCAAACTTAGGAGCTTAGAAAGAGCTGTGATAAGCAGGCCCGTGGCTTCTGGTCACCAGCACCTGCACGCATCGGCATCTGCTGATTCTGTTGTGTGTCGCCACTGGCACTCATACTCTCGTTCTCTGAACCTCCGTTCGCTTCAAGTTACAGGGACACGTGATCTATACTGTGTAAAACTCGTGGTAACCTGTTGACGTTTTCACTCTCCACTAATTCATCCCACTTTGTGCTGGCGAGAAGAGAGTCTGATCATTTTAGAAAACCTATCTGTGGCTGTGGGAAAGTGGTTAGTGTTCTCTTACGGTCTCTATACTCCTAACACTAATTTAATTAGATGTGTAGATGAAATGGAGCTCCTGCATTTTTTTTTCAATTAATCTAACTTTCCTAATAATCTCTAATTTACTAGGTTGAAGAGTAAAATAAGCAAAATTTCTTGCACTTGTTTCTTATCAACACGACATCTTCTAGTCAGTTTAAATATTGAGACTACACAAAGTCTAACTTCCAACACTGGCAGACTCATGTGGCCTTTTTAAAAAGATTTAGACTCTTTCATCAAAGTGCTTGTCTTCCATTGCTACTCCACTCACAGCTCTTCTCCCCAAGAAGGGATTCAATTGTATGAGAGGACTTAGCCACTTGTAGCAGTGGCTAAGAAAGCAATCAGACTCCATGTGCAGAAAATTTTGTGGAAGAAATATTATAAGTTAAATTAAAAGACACATAAATAGAGCTATTTAACTTGAGTAGGATGCTTGCCAATAAAATTGTAGTAAATCAGAACATGCAGGTGCAAGTAAATGGAGAGAGCAGCGGTGGAAAATGCTATAAGAAGCAATATTTAAACTAAAAAAGAGGTTTGCTTCCTTAAGGACCATAGTTAAGGATGATTAAAAAGAAATTGAAATACTAAAATATTCTAAGTGAAGAACAAATCATTCTAACACTCAATTACACATACACACACACACATACAACAACAAAACTTGCAAAATATTTCTTGGAATCAGAATTCAGGAGGAATGCTAATTGCAAGATAAATGTATTAAGGAAGAGTTGCCAGAAGGCCCATGCAGTTCTCTAAAATTGAAAATAAACTTCAGAGAGGCTGATTAACTTTCTTCTCAGTGACTTATAAACATCAAAGAAAATATCTTTAGGTCCTGTCATAAAACAATTAATTTTTAATTGGAAATGAAGATATTTGTTGGATAAAGCTGATTCATATAGTTAAAGAGCTGTCAAATTAAAGAGGAATTGAGATTATTCTGTCAGGCAATTTGAGTAAAAGCTATAAAGAAATCATGTTTTCTAATTAAAAGTACAATTAAAAATTAAAAACAATGGAACAGATCTTTGAGAATATATATAAAAATTCAAATATTTAGCTCCTTATCAAGTCCTCTTGCTGTCTGAGTGCATATTTTCTTTCAAAAATGGTTAAAAACATCCAACCAAACACACGGCACCAGGGAGCTGTCTTCAGTACTGTGGGAAACTTGGTATTCCTTCAATATACCTGAGAACTGGGGGGAATCTTATGTTTCCTCAAGTGGCTTATTGTCATTATCCCATTTTCACTGGATATTTAAGCTCTGGTCTGGACAGCAAAATTTGCTATGGTCAGTATTGCTTTGTTTACTTTTAAATAATATTATTTTTTATTAAATAATAAAAAATTTTTATTTTAAATAATAATATTATTACCACATATGAGATTGAGATCATATGGAGAACAGATTACTACTTGTTTGCAATGCTTAATATTCTTACTAATGCTCTCAAGTGGTTTTATATATATACATATATATGGATGGGATGGGGCTTCCCAGTGGCGACCCAGTGATAAGAGCCTGCCTGCCAATACAGGAGACATAACAGACACTGGTGCAGTCTCGGGTTGGGAAGATCCCCTGGAGGAGGAGGTAGCAATCCACTCCAGTGTCCTTGCCTGGAGGATCCCATGGACAGGAGAGTCTGGCAGGCTGCGGTCCAGAGGGCTGCAGAGGTGGACACGGCTGAAGTGACGCAGCGTGCACAAGGATTGGACAGGAGCAGTGGTGTCCAAGCACACACAGTCACAGAACACTTTGTTCAAACTAAATCTTACACAGACTCGTGTATAAAGGAGAGCAGACCTCACTAGTTTAGTGAGTGGGAGGCTAGGTGAGTTTCCAAACCAGACCCAGTTCTCCTCCTTCACAGTGAAGCAGTGAGAGAGTCACAGAGCCAATGTAAAATTACACAGAATCCAAGGCTCCTTTCAACATGAATGTTCTATTGTGTTATTTAGTTGATTGCCCACCATTTTAAAATTCTTTATATTATCATAAATTACTAGGAATTATATTTCCTAAATCCAATCTCCTCCTTTTTAAAATAAGAAAAATGAGGCTTACGTATGTTAGGTAATTTGTTCAGGGTCACATAGATAGGAAACTGTAGAGTCAGAATTTTATTCCAGTAGTCTCATTCTGGATCCTTGGTTCCCATCCACTTAGCTAAACCTTCACTATAGCTGTTTTCTTTTCTTTTCTTTTCTTTTTGAGTTATTGGGTAATTGAGTTAGGGCAGGGACTATTCAGGTTTTAGTGAGCATGACAAATTATAAGGCATAAATTTATAACTTACAAAATTGGAACAAATGTCTTTATTTAGGAAGGGAAGCTTATTCCTTAGTCCATAAAGACTTGAACTAATGACATAAACTAAGGGCTAAACTAAGATCATGGCATCTGGTCCCATCACTTCACGGAAAATAGGTGGGGAAGCAATGGAAACAGTGGCTGACTTTATCTTTTGGGGAACTCCAAAATTACCGTACATGGTTACTGCGGCCATGAAATTAAAAGATACTTACTCCTTGGCAGGAAAGTTATGACCAACCTAGACAGCATATTAAAAAGCAGAAACATTACTTTGCCAACAAAGGTCCATCTAGTCAAGGCTATGGTTTTTCCAGTAGTCATGTATGGATGTGAGCATTGGACCATAAAGAAAGCTGAATACAGAAGAATTGATGCTTTTGAACTGTGGTGTTGGAGAATACTCTTGAGAGTCCCTTGGACTGCAAGGAAATCCAACCAGTCCATCCTAAAGGAGATCATTCCTGAGTGTTCATTGGAAGGACTGATGCTGAAGCTGAAACTTCAATACTTTGGCCACCTGATGCAAATAACTGACTCATTGGAAAAGACCCTGACGCCGGGGAAGATTGAAGGCAGGAGGAGAAGGGGACAGAGGATGAGATGGCTGGATGGCATCACTGACTCAATGGACATGAGTTTGAATAAGCTCTGAGAGTTGGTGATGGACAGGGAAGCCTGGCATGCTGCAGTCCATGGGATCGCAAATAGTCGCACATGACTGAGCCACTGAACTGAATGGAGGAAGGGAAGAAGGACAATAAGTTA
>SJYC01147157.1:0-18405 GCA_006408675.1 Madoqua kirkii | reverse complement strand
ACTATTCACCAAGAACTGATAAATTTGAAGACCATTTATACTGTTAAATTACTTCTAAAATAGTACACTGGAAACTGGCTATTAGTTTATGAGTAATATTCTTCAAATATTAGTTTAAAAAAATACAGGGAGGAGATGACGACAGAGACTGAAAACCTAGGATTCCAAATGCTAATAAGTGCTAATAAGAGTGCTAATAAGATAGTTTCTTAGGGGGACAAAAAATAAATATTTATTTAGATCCACATCATTTAATATGTGTAGTCTGTACCCACATGTGATTATTTAAATTCATTAAAATCAAGTTTAAAATTCAGTTACTTAATGGCATTAACTAGATTTCAAATGTTTAATAACCATGTGCAGCTAATAGCAACCACACTGAATAATGCAATATTTAACATTTCTCTCATAACAGTAAGTTCTATTGAACACAGATTCATTTATTATACAGGTGGAAAATAATGCATTATACAGTAGCTTGATACTGTGCATATACTATGCACCAGACAGTATATTAAATAAACACTTCACATATACAATTGCATTCAGTCCCCACAATGATATTTTGAGATAGGTTCTATTATATTTCCATTTTACAAATGACAAAACAGATTAAGAGAGACAATCTGTTTTAGATCAAATTTTAGCAGAGACAAGATTAAACCCCAGGACTTTCTAATTTGAAGGATGAGGAATGAGGAAAAAGAATAATCTTTTGAAAGTGATAATATCCCAGTAGTTTAAAACTAAATTCTCTTTACCTTGGATAATCAGAATACTATGAAATATACCAGTAACTAGAGTGGAGAAGGCTATGGGAATAAATATAATTTACATTCAATGAAAATAAAATATCTATGCAGTTTAAAGTACCAACTTGAAACATTTTAAATTAAAAAGTGTAAAAGGTTATCATATCAAATTTAACTCACCCACCTCACTTTGTAAGTTCCTATCAGGTGGGAAAGTTATTGTTGCCATGGAAACCACCACAATACTACTACTTTACAATTATATAACATCTTTCATTCGATGAGCTCAAAGAGACTTATAAACATTAATTCATTAACAGTGCTTTTATTGAAAGTGCATGAAAATTTACCTAATAGCATACAACAACAATTGCAGATCAAACAAAAGGAAACTTCCTTGCTCTCAAACCAATTCACATGGATTACACACCATCTCCTACTATTAAAAAAGAAAGACAGAGAGATAGTAATCTTCCACAGACATTCACCTTGTTTCTTCTACCAAACTGAAAACCATCTCCTATTGTTCTATTGTCAAAAATATGCAGCTCTTCTTCCACCCACTCTTTAATTTCTTTCTTCATGTGTTCAGCTAATTACCTAGGAATGTCTTTTAAAATGCCATTACACAAACTCACCTGTGCAGCTCTAACCACTAAGATATTCACCAGTACAAATATTTTTTCTTTAAAGGATGCATGACCTCATTTTAAATTATGAGAAATAAAACTAAAAATCTGAAGGCTTTTCAGTGTTGAATTAAAAGTTAGAAAACTGAGAAGTACAAAATCTTTAGCTGTTCAGAGTGATCTTTGCTCTTAAGCTATTAAAAATAAAGTGAATATTTGTTTCAACATTTTAAAAATATAACAATGAGCTAGAAAAGTTAGGTCAATGAAATAGTCTATTTAGCATAGCATAATGTTTTTAATGTGACTGTGTGCTTAGTCATTCAGTCATGGCTGACTCTTTGAGACTCCATGGACTGTAGCCCTACAGGCTCCCCTGTCCATGGAATTCTCAAGGTAAGAAAACTGGAGTGGGTTGCCACGCTCTCCTCCAGGGGATCTTCTCAACCCATTGATTGAACCCAGGTCTCCCGCACTGCAGACAGATTCTTTAGTATCTGAATATCATTCTTTACTATCTTTACTACCATGGAAGCCCCTTGTTTTCAACAGAGCCATCAAAAGATATCTATATGATTACAACTTCTTAGATGATTTTATGAAGTTGCTTTCAAAAGTATAGGTAACTTGCCTCCAATAACATACTAGGACCTATTACTTAACAAATGTAGGCTGACAGTTTTAGAACCTGTTTACATTCCACAAGATCATCCCTGATTCAAGAGTGGAGAACTAGGCTTTCCATGGAAGAAGCTGCCAGGTCACATGGTAAAAAGACATACATTCAAGGCTGGGAAGAATTTGTGGCCATTTTTTTGTAACCTACTTTAAATGGAACACTTCCTAAGATGTACTATGTTCAGACATCTCATAAATGATGATTGAGCATTTGCTGACTCAAGATTATTATTAATATTAGGAAAACCCATCATTAACAAGGCCATCATTTTAGCATTCAGTATTTTGAGTTTGTCCTTTTTCTCAATATCAGGTTTCCAGCTATCATCAAAATAATCCTGCCATAATGATACTATTTTTTCTTACCTATTAATCATTTTATCCCAAAACCCATGTGGATCACCTGGTAAAGAATCCGCCTGCAATGCAGAAGACCAGAGTTCAATCCCTGGGTTGGGAAGAGCCCCTGGAGAAGGGAAAAGCTATCCACTCCAATAGTCTGGCCTAGAGAATTTCATGGACTGTGTAGTCCATGGGATCACAAAGAGTTGGACATGACTGAGCAACTTTCACTTTCATATAAGTTTAACTTGGTTTTCCTTGTGAAAACTTTTATGATTGGCAAATCATATTGCACAAAGGCTGTTCATCATACAGCCTCTAAATGAAGGCTGAGTTAAGAATTTTGTAGGTACATCTGAGACTAAACATCCTTCTCTAGTACTATTATGCTCTGGCTACATCTTTCCTTTTTAGTTTGAAAAAAATCATTTTATATGAAGGTGATATTATGAAGAATTCCTCCAGAGATTTTTTTTACCTCAGAAGTCAAACTTGTTTTAAAAAATTAGGTCACTGGATATAACTGACCCAAAATAGAATTTTTTAAGTGTTCCATTTTGGTGTAAACAGCTTTAATATATCTTGGAATTATTATTCTTTCTGTAAACCAGTTTGCCTAAAATACTTGTTAAACAACTGCTGAGTTTTGAACTCTGTTGCTGTTCATCAATAACTTTTCACCCTCATTTGTATTCTTCCAGTTATTCTACTCCACTGTTCATTGGGTGAAATGGTCATCAAAAATGTAATAAGTTGATAGAAGGCTCTCAGATATTACTTTAGAATGTTTATTCCTTTTTTATGAAAGATGCATCTGTGTTTGACTTTATAAAACAATAAGTTCAGGAAAAACCCAACTGGGACCTCTAACATATTCCTCTAAAATACATAAATTTTATACTTAGACTATAATCAAATTGCCAACATCTGCTGGATCACTGAAAAAGCAAGACAGTTCCAGAAAAACATCTATTCCTGCTTTATTGACTATGATAAAGCCTCTGACTGTGTGGATCACAATAAACTGCAGAAAATTCTGAAAGAGATGGGAATACCAGAGCACCTGAACTGCTTCTTGAGAAACCTATATGCAGGTCAGGAAGCAACAGTTAGAACTAGACATGGAAAAACAGACTGGTTCCAAATAGGAAAAGGTGGACGTCAAGGTTGTATATTGTCACCATGCTTATTTAACTTATATGCAGATTACATCATGTGAAACGCTGGGCTGAAAGAAGCACAAGCTGGAATCAAGATTGCTGGGAGAAATATCAATCACCTCAGATATGCAGATGACACCACCCTTATGGCAGAAAGTGAAGAGGAACTAGAAAGCCTCTTGATGAAAGTGAAAGAGGAGAGTGCAAAAGTTGGCTTAAAGCTCAACATTCAGAAAATGAAGATCATGGCATTTGGTCCCATCACTTCATGGCAAATAGATGAAGAAACAATGGACACAGTGAGAGAATTTATATTTCTGGACTCCAAAATCAGTGCAGATGGTGATGGCAGCCATGAAATTAAAAGTCACTTACTCCTTAGAAGGAAAGTTATGACCAACCTAAATAGCATATTGAAAAGCCGAGATATTATTTGCCAACAAAGGTCCATCTAATCAACGCTATGGTTTTTCCAGTGGTCATGTATGGATGTGAGAGTTGGCCTGTGAAAAAAGCTGAGCACCAAAGAATTGATGCTTTTGAACTGTGGTGTTGGAGAAGACTCTTGCGAGTCCCTTGGACTGCAAGGAGATCCAACCAGTCCATCCTAAAGGAGATCAGTCCTGGGTGTTTATTGGAAGGACTTATGCTGAGGCTGAAACTCCAATACTTTGGCCACCTCATGAAAAGAGTTGACTCATTGGAAAAGACTCTGATGCTGGGAGGGATTGGGGGCAGGAGGAGAAAGCGACGACAGAGGATGAGATAGCTGGATGGCATCACCAACTCGATGGACATGAGTGAACTCCGGGAGTTGGTGATGGACAGGGAGGCCTGGCGTGCTGCAATTCATGGGGTCGCAAAGGGTTAGACACAACTGAGCAACTGAACTGAACTGAACTGAAGACTATATTGTTCTCCTCTTCAAGTGGAAGCCACATTCTCATAGGAAATGAGATACTAAGCTATTAGTAGCTTACTCAGGCTTTCTCTGCCTACTATGGAACCTTAGATTTAGGGTAAGAACTTTAAAACAGTACAGTTTATGTTCATGTAAATGAAATTCTCTGGATGTTTTCTCAGCTAGTCTACAACTCAATGTTTCTGATGTTTTTAAGACAGAAAACTTCTTCACATTCAACCTGAGAGAAAGACAATGTCAAACTCAACTTAAAAGTCAAAAACATTGTCATAAGCACTGCCATAAGGTTTGCAATGTTTTAAATGTTATGGCAGCAAACTGAATTGTTATGACAAGTAAAACTACTGACAGTTTCTTATTTTAATTTCAGAATGTGCACACTGATACTGTCTGTATTGCTATCTTGAGATCTTTTCTTTCATTGTCTCATACAGTTCTGGTATACCTGGCCCGTCCTATAACTTGAATACCAGCCTCTGCAACTGCTATTTCTCTATGCTCACTCTCAAAGAAATGATTCTATAATATTGTGTTTCTTTGTCAGTAGATGACTGGCTTAATTGTCAACACCTAGTCATCTGTTATTGCTTTGTACAAGGACATTAATCAATCCTAAAACATCCAAAAATAGATGATAATAAAATTACTAAGACACATAAGAGTACAGCAAATTGTATTCTAACTTTAAAATTCAAGCTCTTAAACTGTCATCCACCATAACTTCAACTACTATCCTCTAGGTTAAAGCCGCCATTATCTCTAATCTGGATTACTGTATTTACTTCCCAATAGTTTTTTTTAATTTTTCCCCCTTTTGCCCCCATTGCCTAGTGTCAACACAGCACTTGATGTGACTTTGTTAATGCAAACTTAGATCCTATTTCAAAACTCATTTTCTCCAATTTCAACACAGTTTTCACTTTGAGGGGTTAAAATTCTAGGTACTTGCAATAGTCTAGAAACTTTCATAGTGTCTGGCTCCTTACCCTTTCTCTGCCTTCATTTCCTACCACTCGTATCTCTCTTACTCACTGAGCTCTAGTCATGCAGGACTCCTAGTTTTTCTTTAAGCACAAAAAGCAAGCTCCTACCTAAGAGAATAGTATGGAAAGGCAAAAAGATATTATACTGAAAGATGAACTACCCAGGTCGGTAGGTTCCTGATATGCGAGTGGAGAAGAGCAGAGAAATAAATCCAGAAAGAATGAAGAGACAGAGCCAAAGAGAGAACAACACTGAGTTGTTGATGTGACTGGTGATGAAAGTAAAGTCTGATGCTGTAAAGGGCAATATTGCATAGGAACCTGGAATGTTAGCTTCATGAATCAAGGTAATTGCAAGTGGTTAAACAGGGGATGGCAAGAGTGAACATTGACAATTAAGGAATCAGTGAACTAAAATGGACTGAAATGGATGGATTTAACTCAGAGGATCATTATATCTACTACTGTGGGCAAGGATTACTTAGAAGAAATGGAGGAGCCCTCATAGTCAACAAAAGCAAAACGCAGTATTTGGATGCAATCTCAAAAATGAGAGAATGATCTCTGTTCTTTTCAAAGAAAACCCTTGAATATCACAGTAATTCAAGTCTATGCCCTGCCAGTAATGCTGAGGAAGCTGAAGTTGAATGGTTCTATGAAGACCTAACAAGACCTGCTAGAACTACCAAAAAAAGATGTCCTATTCATTATAGGGAACTAGAATGCAAAAGTAGAAAATCAAGAGATACCCGGAGTAACAGGCAAATTTGGCCTTTGAGTACAGACTGAAGCAGGGCAAACTCTAATAGAGTTTTGCCAAGAGAATGCACTGGACATAGCAAACACCCTCTTCCAAAAACACAAGAGAAGACTCTACACATGACATCACCAGATGGTCAATTCTGAAATCAGACTGATTATATTCTTTGTAGCCAAGATGAAAAAGCTCATACAATCAGCGAAAACAAGACCAGGAGCTGACTATGGCTTTAATCATGCAGTCCTTATTGCCAAATTCAGATGTAATTTGAAAAAAGTAGGGCAAACCACTAGACCATTCAGGTATGACCTAAATCAAATCCCTTATGATTATACAATGGAAGTGAGAAATAGATTCAAGGGATTAGATCTGATAGAGTCGAGGAAGAATGATGAACAGAGGTTCACGACATTGTACAGGAGGCAGTGATCAAGACCTTCCCAAAGAAAAAGAAATGCAAACAAACAAAATGGCTCTCTGAGGAGGCCTTACAAATAGCTGAAAAAAGAAGAGAAACTAAAGGCAAAGGAAAAAAGGAAAGATATACCCATCTGAATGCAGAGTTCCAAAGAGTGGCAAAGAAATACAAGAAAGCCTTCCTCAGTGATCAATGCAAAGAAATAGAGGAAAATAATAGAATGGGAAAGACTAGAGATCACTTCAAGAAAATTAGAGATACCAAGGAAACATTTCATGCAAAGACAGGCATAATAAAGGACAGAAATGGCAACAACCTAACAGAAGCAAAAGATATTAAGAAGAGGTGGCAAGACTACACAGGAGAACTATATAAAAGAGATAAATGTGACCCTGTAAGTGAGACAACATAAGAGACACAGAGGTATAGAACGGACTTTTGGCCTCTGAGGGAGAGGGAGAGGGTGGGATGACTTGGGAGAATGGCACTGAAACATGTATGCTATCATATAAGAAACAAAGTGCCAGTCTATGTTCAATACAGGATACAGGATGCTTGGGGCTGGTGTACGGGATGATCCAGGAGATGGTGTGGGGTGGGAGGTGGGAGGGGGCTTCGGCATTGGGAGATCATGTACACCTGTGGCTGATTCATGTCAATGTATGGCAAAACCAATACAGTATTATAAAACAGAATAAAGTATTTAAAAAAAAAAGATCATCACCCAGATAATCATGATGGTGTGACCACCCACCTAGAACCAGACATCCTGGAATGCAAAGTCAAGTGGCCTTTTCTAGCAGCACTACAAACAAAGCTAGTGGAGGTGAAGGAACTCCAGTTGATCTATTTCAAATTCTAAAAGATGATGCTGTGAAAGTGCTGCACTCAATATGCTAGCAAATTTGGAAAACTCAGTCATGGCCACAGGACTGAAAAAGGTCAGTTTTCAATCCATTCCCAAAGAAAGACAATGCCAAAGAATGTTAAAACTACTGCACAATTGCATTTATCTCACATTCTAACAAAGTAATGTTCAAAACTCTCCAAGCCAGGCTTCAACAGTACATGAACCATGAACTTCCAGACGTTCAGGCTGGATTTAGAAAAAGCAGAGGAACCAGAAATGAACCTTCCAACATTCGTTGGACCATTTAAAAAGCAAGAGAGTTCCAGAAAAACATCTACTTCTGCTTTATTGACTATGCCAAAGCCTTTGACTATGTGGATCACAACCAACTGTGGAAAATTCTTCAAGAGATGGGAATACCAGACCACCTGATCTGCCTCCTGAGAAATCTGTATGCATGTTAAGAAGCAACAGTTAGAACTGGACATGGAACAACAGACTGGTTCCAAATTGGGAAAGGAGTACGTCAAGGGTGTATATTGTCACCCTGCTTCTTTAACATATGCTTAGTACATCATGCAAAATACCAAGCTGATGAAGCACAAGCTAGAATCAAGATTGCTGGAAGAAATATCAATAACCCCAGATATGCAGATGACACCACCCTTATGGCAGAAAGTGAAGAAGAACTAAAAAGCCTCTTGATGAAAATGAAAGTGCAGAGTGAAAATGTTGGCTTAAAGCTCAACATTCAGAAAACTAAGATCACGGCATCACTTCATGGCAAATAGATGAAGAAACAGTGGACACAGTAAAAGACTTTATATTTATGAAGTCCAAAATCACTGCAGATAGTGACTGCAGCCATGAAATTAATAGACATTTGCTCCTTGGAAGAAAAGTTATGACCAACCTAGACGGCATAGACGTTACTTTGCCAACAAAGGTTCATCAGGTCAAAACTATGGTTTTTCTAGTCAAAGTGTATGGATGTGACAGTTGGACTATAAAGAAAGCTGAGTCCTGAATAATTTATACTTTTGAACTGTGGTGTTGGAGAAGACTTTTGAGAGTCCCTTGGACTGCAAGGAGATCCAATCAGTCCATCCTAAAGGAAAGCAGTCCTGAATATTCATTGGAAGGACTGATGCTGGAGCTGAAATTCCAATACTTTGGCTACTTGATGTGAAGAAGTGACTCATTGGAAAAGACCCTGATGCTGGGAAAGTTTGAAAGCAGGAGGAGAAGGGGAAAATGGAGGATGAGATGGTTGGATGGCAACACCAACACAATGAACATGAGTTTGAGTAAGCTCTGGGAGTTGGTGATGGACAGGGAAGCCTGGTATGCTGTTCAGTCCATTGGGTCGCAAAGATTCAGACATGACTGAGAGAGTGAACTGAACTGAACCCAAGCAAATCTGTTTGTGCTACTCAACCTTCCTATAATATTTTTCTCCAAGGTATCATTGTATCTGAGTGGCTCATTTCCTTCATGACTCTGCTCAAATGTGACTCTATTAAAAGGTGTTCTGTGGTTACTGTACATGTGATTGTAAACACCACTCTTTCCCAACCCAAGCACTCCTTTCCCCTCAACTCCATATTACTATCTGACATCCTATAAATACACACAAGTCACATATTTAGCAGGGACTTTGTTTTGTTCACTGCTGTATCCCCAGTGCCAAGAAGAGTGCCTGGAACCCTAAATATTTTTGAATGATAAACTGGGTAAAGTTTAAATCCATCCTGTTTCAGTTGTTTGACTTGTGAAAAAACTTTTAGCCCCTCTGTGGCTCAGTTTACTTACTGTAAATTGGAATTGTTACTAAATAATAATAATGTCAGCCTCATTTAGCTGTTGTGAGGATAAAAACAGGTAGTAGACACAGCATGCTTAGAACACTGGCTGCCACAAAGTAAGTGTTGCATTGCAATGTTGTCTTTCACTTGCTCAGTTGTGTCCGACTCTGCAACCTCATAGACTGCAGCACTCCAGGTTTCCCTGTTCTTCACTATCTCCCACTTTGCTCAAACTTATATCCATTGAGTCAATGATGCCATCCAACTAACTCATCCTCTGTCGCCCCCTTTTCCTCATGCCCTCAATCATTCCCAGCATCAGGTTCTTTTCCAGTTTTCAGCTCTTCGTATCAGGTGGCCAAAGTTGTGAAGCTTCAGCCTCAGCATCAGTTATTCCAACAAATATTCAGCATTGATTTCCATTAGCATTGACTGGTTTGATCTCTTTGCTGTCCAAGGGACTCTCAAGAGTCTTCTTGTTCAGTCCATTGGGTCGCAAAGATTCAGACATGACTGAGAGAGTGAACTGAACTGAACCCAAGCAAATCTGTTTGTGCTACTCAACCTTCCTATAATATTTTTCTCCAAGGTATCATTGTATCTGAGTGGCTCATTTCCTTCATGACTCTGCTCAAATGTGACTCTATTAAAAGGTGTTCTGTGGTTACTGTACATGTGATTGTAAACACCACTCTTTCCCAACCCAAGCACTCCTTTCCCCTCAACTCCATATTACTATCTGACATCCTATAAATACACACAAGTCACATATTTAGCAGGGACTTTGTTTTGTTCACTGCTGTATCCCCAGTGCCAAGAAGAGTGCCTGGAACCCTAAATATTTTTGAATGATAAACTGGGTAAAGTTTAAATCCATCCTGTTTCAGTTGTTTGACTTGTGAAAAAACTTTTAGCCCCTCTGTGGCTCAGTTTACTTACTGTAAATTGGAATTGTTACTAAATAATAATAATGTCAGCCTCATTTAGCTGTTGTGAGGATAAAAACAGGTAGTAGACACAGCATGCTTAGAACACTGGCTGCCACAAAGTAAGTGTTGCATTGCAATGTTGTCTTTCACTTGCTCAGTTGTGTCCGACTCTGCAACCTCATAGACTGCAGCACTCCAGGTTTCCCTGTTCTTCACTATCTCCCACTTTGCTCAAACTTATATCCATTGAGTCAATGATGCCATCCAACTAACTCATCCTCTGTCGCCCCCTTTTCCTCATGCCCTCAATCATTCCCAGCATCAGGTTCTTTTCCAGTTATTCAGCTCTTCGTATCAGGTGGCCAAAGTTGTGAAGCTTCAGCCTCAGCATCAGTTATTCCAACAAATATTCAGCATTGATTTCCATTAGCATTGACTGGTTTGATCTCTTTGCTGTCCAAGGGACTCTCAAGAGTCTTCTCCAGCACCAGTTAGAAAGCATCAATTCTTCAGTGCTCAGCCTTCTTTATGGTTCAACTGTCACATCCATACATGACTGCTGGAAAAACCAAAGCTTTGACTATATGGACCTTTGTTGGCAAAGTGAGGTCTCTGCTTTTTAATACATTGTCCAGGTTTGTCATAGTTTTTCTTCCAAGGAGCAAGCATGGTTTATATTCATGGCTGCACTGCACTGATTTTGGAGCTCAAGAAAATAAAGTCTGTCAGTCTTTCCATTTTTCCCCATCTATTTTCCATGAATGATGGGACTGGAGGACAGTTTTTGAGTGTTGAATTTTAAGTCAGCTTTGTTACTCTCTTTTATTCACCTTTATCAAGAGGCTTTTTAGTTCCTCTTTGCTTTCAGCACAAAGTAAGCTTTAATCCTGTGTGTGTGCGTACTAAGTCGCTTCATTCATGTACAGCTCTTTGTGACCCTGTGGACTTTATAAAGCCCACTAGCTCTTCTGTCCATGAGATTCTCAAGGCAAGAATAGGGGAGTGGGTTGTTATGCCCTCCTTCAGGGATCTTCCTGACCCTGGGATCAAACCCACATCTCTTATTTCTCCTTCATTGGCAGGCGGGTTCTTTATCATTAGCACCACTTGGGAAGAGTGTTACATTAAGTTTTAGCTATTGCTAATTTTAATAAGCCTATAAAGTCAAATTCATATAGCCATAGTCTTTACTAGGGACAAAGACAGGCTTGAACATAAGCTGATTCAATATTTTCCTTGCCCTTCTTTCAGCCTTATATCTTTGTTGATATTTATTTTAAAAATCCAGTTGTAACTTATAGTAAGCAAAACAAGTTGTGAATTAATTGGCAAGACAAAATTTTCCAGGCACAAAGAAACTATAATCTGAATGACCACACACTGATTTTTTTCTGTTTTAATTTATTTTTATCCTAGGTACTTAACAAAAGTTTTAAGATAGACTCTTCATTCTTTCACTCCTTCCCACTATTATTATATCTCCTACATGCCAGGCACTATACAATTGAAAAGCCAAGATATCCTTCTATTCTCAAAGAGCTTCGAGCCTAGGAGGGAACTGAAAACAAGTAATACATCAATTGCAATGGGTATCATTTTAGAACCATGTTCAGTGGACATAAGACCACCATTCATTCTGGAACTCAGGAAAAGTTAATCAAGAAGGAGAGAGAGTGCCAGTAAGAAAATAACTGTTAAACAGAAGTGTGATTCATTAAGGAAGTAATAAAAAGAATAGAGTGACTTTGTCACTAACTGTGTGTGTGGAAGGGAAAAAAAAAAAAAGAAAGACAGCTTAGCACCCATAAGTCTGACTTGAGCAGAGGACGTTGCCTGAGCCAGGATAGGTATCAGAAGGGAAGAAGATCTGGGGTAAAAGATAATGGGTTATCACTTTTGCCGGGTAGAATTCCACATGTCTTTGAGATATTAAGGTGTGAAACATATGTAGGTAAATAATAACATACTCTAAGGAGAGCTTTTTGAAATGTTCTGGACTATAAATAAAGATTTGCAAATCTCTGGAATATTATCAGATAAAATAAGTATACTAAGAACAAAACCATATTACACAAAAATATATGGAAGAAATGGAAGAAAATAGTATCTCAAATTCTGTTTGAGCAAAACTGTGCTTTTCGAATTCTGAAAGCAATTTAACATGAGATTATTTTATAAAACACAGTGATCAAGAATAAAGAATAATATCTAAAAGACAACTTCACAGAAAAATTACACAAAATTCCCAATATGTCTTTCAACAACACATGGAAAAAGTCATGTGTGAAATACTAAAGTCCTAAAAAGATAATTCCACATGTTATAATATGGCACAACATAACTTAAAA
This sequence comes from Madoqua kirkii, assembly GCA_006408675.1. Classification (NCBI taxonomy): domain Eukaryota; kingdom Metazoa; phylum Chordata; class Mammalia; order Artiodactyla; family Bovidae; genus Madoqua; species Madoqua kirkii. The sequence goes on along the minus strand of SJYC01147157.1, from coordinate 5,826 downwards.
AATAAGAGGTGGATAACTTATTGAAAGTGTATTAAACATATCCCATGCATCTTCTCTCTCAAGTATATAGTAACTCTGACAGACTTTTCAAAGTTAGCTAACAATGAAGATGATTCATTAATCAACAAGGGTTCTAAAAGGAATCTTGCAAATGTACAAGCTTTAGGAATAAAATAAGAATCTGATTCCTGACTTTGATGCTTATTAGCTGTGTTATCTGAATCTCTTATACTTACAATTATGTCTAGTTATAAGGGTTCGATAAATACTTCTTTAGTAAATTAAATAAATGAGTTCAGGCCTTCTTTAAAAATAAAACAGACCCACTGACTAATAAACACCCAAATTCCTTAAGTTTGTAGTAAGGTATAAACAGCATATATAAAGTCCTGTGAAGTATCTGGCCAATAAATTAATAAACTGCACTTCTCTTACTTTATGTTTCCTGATTTTTCTTAATGTTTTAAAGAATACACCTTAAGAAGAACCTAAATTTGCTTTAAAAAATGCAGAAGTACATTACTAAATGAAATAAGCCCACAATTTTAAGGTTGTTAAGAATATAGTCTTTTTTGTTCACTACATTTATCTGTAGTAGAAACAGTCAATAAATATTTGATTAAAAAGTTGATTAAAAATGCTCTGAATATAACTCTCATATAAAGTGGCAATTTAGCTTGATTGGAAAAAAAACCAACTTAAGGATATACTTAAACAAGTGGATGCAACTTTGCCTTCCACTGTCTACTATTTCAAATCCATCATGTCACTGTACCTCTGTAGATAAGCTCAACAAATTTTCAAACCATCTTTATACCTTTCTTTCTAATGCTAGAGGGCAATCACTTTTATATTCTGTCTGTGAATAGCTCATATTTGTGTTCTAGAGTCATTCTCACAGTTTCTCCTATAATACCCCTTAGCACAGTTTTGTCCCAACGTATTTCTGAAAATGAAGATGAGATACTTCTACAGTGATTAAAAAAAAAGTTTAGAATGCCAAACCCCTTTTTCCTCTATCCTTTTTACAGAATAAATTTTATACACTAGCAAAACTTGTATAAATACTATGCACCTATGTATGTGTAGGTCTTTTTATAAACATGAAAACAGGAAAATCTTCCAGTTACAAAACATACACACACACACACACACACACACACACACACGGCTTCCCTGGTAGCTCAGATGGTAAAGAACCCACCTGCAATGCAGGAGACCCCAATTCACTTCCTGAGTCAGGAAGATATGCTGGAGAAGGGAATAGCTACCCACTCCAGTATTCTGGCCTGGAGAATTCCATGAACTGTACAGTCCATGGAGTCTCAAAGAGTCAGACATGACTGAGTTTCACTTTCATATATATATACATATATATCTACAACTTTCATAAATATATACATACACACACATATGCATTTACTAAGAAGTTGAATTATTTTGAAAAAAGCAGTGAGGAAACTAAAATGCCAAGTAAATGAACCAACAAGAGACAACAAGCATATTTTAAGTCTTAGAAAAAGATCTATGATTAAATGTTATTGTTCCTCTTTTTATTTTACATACGTTGGCTATTGGATATGTTTGGTTGGATATACAGATATTCACAAATTCTTCAACTCTAAAAGTTTTAGAGGCTAGGAAGAAAATAGCAAAGTTCATATAAGCTGAAATAGCTGGCTCTTCGATGGAAAATTGCCTATGTACTTCCTGCATTCAACTTCTGTTTTCCTCATTCTTTTTATAAATAGGTATGAAATACAGTATGCATATATTCATTCATCAGTCTCCAAATATTTGAGCATAAATTATGTTCAAGGCACTGTGGAATTCACTTTGCAGAGAAAAAGAAAACAGGATGGTATGCTAATGTCAGAGAAGAAATAAAGGCAAGGGAAAAAGCGGGACCAAGAGGGTAAATAAAAGGTGCACTCCATAATAAAAAAATAATGATCATGTACCTTTATAAAATGAATAAAACAGAATGTATGTATAAGGAAAACACTGTCAGAGATGCAAAGAAAAATGGACAGAAACACAAAATTTAGGGAGATTTTAGCATGCCTGTTTATCAACCATATCAGCATGAATAAAATCAACTGTATTAGCATGAATAAAAATATTTAATAAATATAAATAAGATAAAAGGTATAACAAATTTGACTTTTTGTATGTATGCATACGTGTGTATATATATATATATATGTATATATATTTATGCATATGCATGCATGCATGATAATTCACTTCAGTCATATCTGACACTGCTACCCTATGGACTGTAGCCCTCCAGGCTCCTCTGTCCATGGGATTCTCTAGGCAAGAATACTGGAGTGGGTTGCCATTCCCTCCTCCAGAGGATCTTCCCAACCCAGGGATCAAACCCACAGCTCTTATGTCTCCTGCATTGCCAGGCAGGTTCTTTACCACTAGTGCCACCTGGGAAACCTATCTCTGTCTCTCTCTATGTATATATATAATCTGTATCTATTTATTACACATATATTTAAAATCTGTATCAAAAACTTTGTCCTTTACACAATAAACTATACTGACTAGCATTCATACTTTTATAATATTGGCCATATGACAGGGCACTAAGAATTTTTCACTGAATTTCAAAAACTAGATTTTGTGGGCAAAATATATATCTATACCATAGGAGGGAAAAAATGAACAATGCTCCAACCAGTTAAAATTACATTTTTCCTAAATAACTTTGGGAGTAAAAGGAAATCAGAACTATCCAGCCATGAGGAACCTAAAGAGAAATAATTACTTGTGTCTTAATAATGTAATGTTATTCTACATGTGGTATCCAGAAAAAATGACATTAGGCAAAAACTAAGGAGATATGCATACAACATAGACTTTGGCTAATAATCACATATCAATATGAGTTCATTAATTATGAGAAATATATCTACTAGTGTCATGCAATAATAACGGGAGAAATTGAGTGTGTTGGGGATTGAGAGGTAATGGAAACTATACAATTTTCTTATTTTTCTTTTAACTGAAAATGCTTATTTCAAAAAGGAAATCAGGTCAGTTAGAACATAATGCAAAAAAAAATAATATCATGCGTGAAACTTCCTGGAAATACTTCCTAGGTATTTCCCAGAAAACACCATTGCTATGTTGAAAATATTCTAGAGACTTAGAAAGGATGGCATATGTCTAAATCTATTACATGAAAAATGGAGTAGGCAATAGTAACCCACTCCAGTACTCTTGCCTGGAAAATCCCATGGACAGAGGAGCCTGGTAGGCTGCAGTCCATGGGGTCGTGAAGAGTTGGACACAACTGAGCGACTTCACTCTCACTTTTCTCTTTCCTGCATTGGAGAAAGAAATGGCAACCCACTCCAGTGTTCTTGCCTGGAGAATCCCAGGGACGGGGGAGCCTGGTTGGCTGCCATCTCTGGGGTCTCACAGAGTTAGAAACAACTGACGCAACTCAGCAGCAGCAGCATTACATGAAAAAACCCCTAAATACTGGAATTTGTTAATTACTCTTCTTTCCCCACCTCCTGCAAAACAAACACAAAAGGCTTTTTATTCTAGTTCAAATGACCACATTTCATCTGGTCCATAATCTTCTCCTGGCTCACTAAACAATTACCTTTTCCTTCTTAGGGTTGTCCAAACATATCTAAAAGGCCTAATCTCTCCTCAGAATTTCTCTATTAAACACACAAAGAAATTTCGAAGAAAAAAGGAATAAATAATGAAACAGAACATTATTTTTTGTATGTCCTTAGCAATACAACCTGAAAAGGGACAGGAATACTATTACCTTCATAGAGTATAACCTTTACTTATAAATCTGAAGAGAATACACTATACAAAAACTTAGAACATATGAAAGATCAGTCAGTAATGAGATAAACATACAAAGTCCTATAGCTTTTCTGAAAGACATCAACTGGTTCAAAAACATAATTCAAAAGACATCCCATTCTCAGTAACAACCTCTTTCTTACATTAAAAAAAAAAAAATTACTCCCACTTAAGCACTAGCCCGAGCATGAAGTAAACTATTGGACACACAAAGATATTTAGGGTAATCATCCCAGTCTTTTCATTTCAAACCTACACTTGTCTTCGATCTCGTTTCCAACCTGTCCATGATTTAAAGCTCTGTCCCACTTTATCACCCCCTCTCCTTTCCCTTAAACCTCACCTTGTTTTTGTCTTCTCAGACTCGTAGATCAATGCATTTTATCATCAGTGTGTTGGGCTGTTTCTAGTTTTGAATGTTTCGATTGGTCATGATGAACACCTTGAGATCAGATCCCTAGTTCTAGCCCCAGCCAGTACAAAGCTGGCCCACTTCATTTCCCTAAGGGAAACTGAGAGTCACTATAGTGTGTTATGAATAAATATAAAAAGGGCTGGCACCATGTCCAGCCAATAATACAAAGTGCCTGACAAAGTTAATGGCATCTGAATCTGAATGACTTTCAAATTTCTGTACCCAGAGCAGGATTCTCTTCTGAGTTTTAGGCCTGCAATTTTCTGTAGGTGTTGGATATTCCCATCTAGGAATCTTACTAGAACTGCAAAGTAAACCGCAAGGTCAGTTGTGTTAGGCAGTCCATTTCTACCTATAAGCAGAAGAAACCAGCTTGAGCTAGTTGAAGTAAAAAGAAGACTTAATTATAGGAATTCGAGATAGGAATGTAGATACCACACAAGTATGAGAGCAAAGAGTATGTTCCCTCTCTTTTCCTATTTGTTTCTCTCTGCATACCTGCTTCAATCTTCTTCCTAAAGAATAACTTTCTAGCAAGGTTGTAAATCCCCTAAAGTAAGTGGATTAAAGGAGACTGTCTGCTCTCAAATTCATATTATAAAGGTCCCAGCTACAAATATATTGACCCTGGTTGTCTCAATCTTAAACTCTGGAAGATGCTGCTGCTCCTGCTAAGTCACTTCAGTAGTGTCTGACTCTGTGGGATCCCATAGATGGAAGCCCACCAGACTCCACCATCCCTGGGATTCTCCAGGCAAGAACACTGGAGTGGGTTGCCATTTCCTTCTCCAACGCATGAAAGTGAAAAGTGAAAGTGAAGTCGCTCAGTCGTGTCTGACTCTTTGTGACCCCATGGGCTGCAGCCCACCAGGCTCCTCCATCCAAGGGGTTTTCCAGGCAAGAGTACTATCTGGAAGATGACCTCTAGTCAAATAAAAAATGGCCAGGGGGATAGGGTCAAATTTTAAATATGACTTAGGATTCTATCTCTGTAGAAGTGAGGGTATGGGAGTGGCAGGGACTAATTATAGAAGGGATTGTGACCTGAGCAGACATTCTAATTGGTATATTGTACATAATCTCAAACTAAATCCCAAATTAGAGTGGTGTATCCTAAACTACCCATCCCAAATTATTTCCCCAGTTTTATTAATAAAATGTTTATTTTCTTCTTATAAGTTAGGTTTAAATATTTTCCTCTCATGGAAGTCATTTTTCATATCTTTCACTGTTCCTCCCAACAAGTAACTGTAGAGTCTATATTTTCAAATTATTCCCTTTTACACCCATGCTCACTACCTTGATTCCAGTAAAGTCCCACTGTTCATTCATCTACATTTCTTCAATAGTCTTACAAAAGGTTTTTCTGCCTCCAGACTTTCTTTGCCCTAAGACTAAAGCTTTGTAGTTTAAGAAGAAGCTAAAAGATAATTCTGGAGAGGCAGATGGGAGCCAAGTCATCTATGAAGCTGGGTAAACTGGAATAAAGACACTGTGTGTTACATTAAATACACTGGGAGGCCACTGGAAAATTTCAGGCATGGAAGTGATTTCAGTTGTGGGAAAAA
>SJYC01147154.1:0-11087 GCA_006408675.1 Madoqua kirkii | reverse complement strand
TTGAAATACTGTCCATTTCAGGCAAATGATCAATTAATTTTCATTTAAAGTAAGGAAATTTCTACTCTGAATAAGAAGAATAATACATATTAATTAAAAGCAACAATTATCAAAATAATGTCATACTATGAAGCTAAGGAAATAATTAGAATACAAAATGGTATATACACAATGATGACAGTCATGAATCCATGTAAGTTACAGATAACATATAGTGTTAAATGACAATGTAGGTGAAGCAATATTTTTCATATAACTTTATTCTATACTGTATGTTTTTAGGAGGAGGAAACAACAACTACCAGACATTTTAACACTCATAGCATTATGAAAATTGAAATCTCATGTCAGCTATGGCTATAATGTGATTACCCTGTGCTTGGACAATGAAACTAAATAAATGGGTGAGGAAAGACAGAAATTATCCATCAAATAGCAATGAATTAAAAGGCAATGTACTAGAGAGGTGAAAGAGTATGATATTCATTAAAATAATTTAAAATTTTAATAAAGATATTTTCACATGCAGTGGGTCTCGCTAGTAACACCAAATAAACATAAATAGGTTTAAAAAATCTCTGCCACAGATTACAGTGACTCAAATTCCAATGATTCGATGGACGTGAATCTGAGTGAACTCCAGGAGTTGGTGATGGACAGGGAGGCCTGGCATGCTGTGATTCATGGGGTTGCAAAGAGTTGGACACGACTGAGTGACTAAACTGAACTGATGGAGAAAGTTTTATCTAGTAAAGTACGTGATTCTAAAGTGCTAACAAAGATATATAACAAACATAGTTCTCATCACTGAAAAGCAGACAAAAATATATTTTAATATAGCCAAACTAAGTATATTAAAATGTTAACAATCTTCTTAAAAAAAGATAAACACTGTTCTAAAAGGGAAGACCACATGTTATTATATCCTTTTAAAACTGTCTTCTTATCTAACGCTATTAAGTAATAAATTACTACTTTTTTCATTTTTTATTGTCATTGAAATCAACTTTATGTTCTTCTTACTACTGGGTAATTAATTTTTATCATTAAGATAGATCTATGGCTTAGTGAAGTCAAAGTCGCTCAGTCGTGTCCATATTCTAAAGTGCTAACAAAGATATATAACAAACATAGTTCTCATCACTGAAAAGCAGACAAAAATATATTTTAATATAGCCAAACTAAGTATATTAAAATGTTAACAATCTTCTTAAAAAAAGATAAACACTGTTCTAAAAGGGAAGACCACATGTTATTATATCCTTTTAAAACTGTCTTCTTATCTAACGCTATTAAGTAATAAATTACTACTTTTTTCATTTTTTATTGTCATTGAAATCAACTTTATGTTCTTCTTACTACTGGGTAATTAATTTTTATCATTAAGATAGATCTATGGCTTAGTGAAGTCAAAGTCGCTCAGTCGTGTCCACCAGCTCTTTGTGACCCCATGGACTATACAGTCCGTGGAATTCTCCAGGCCAGAATACTGGAATGGGTAGCCTTTCCCTTCTCCAAAGGATCTTCCCAAACCAGGGATCGAACACAGGTCTCCCACATTGTAGGTGGATTCTTTACCAGCTGAACCATAAGGGAAGCCCAAGAATACTGGAGTGGGTAGTCTATCCCTTTTCCAGGGGATCTTCTCAACCCAGGAATCGAACTGGGGTCTCCAGCATTACAGGTGGATTCTTTACAACTGACCTATCAGGGAAGCCATGACTTAAATGACAATGAAGCGAAGTGAACTGAAGTCACTCAGTCATGTCCGACTCTTTGCGACCCCATGGACTGTAGACTATCGGGCCCCTCTGTCCATGGGAATTTCCAGGCAAGAATACTGGAGTGGGTTGCCATTTCCTTCTCCAAGAGATCTTCCCGATACAGGAACTGAACCCGATTCTCCCACATTGTAGGCAGATGCTTTACCATCTGAGCCATCTTTAAGACTCTAAACATGTTGTTTAAAATTTGCATAATCTTTTGTATTTGCAAAGCTTTATAAAATTAAAAAATTTATTAGTATATAGCGACTTCACTTTTGCTTTTCACTTTCATGCATTGGAGAGGGAAATGGCAACCCACTCCAGTATTCTTGCCTGGAGAATCCCAGGGATGGGGGAGCCTGGTGGGCTGCTATCTCTGGGGTCACACAAAGTCAGACACGACTGAAGTGATTTAGCAGCAGCAGCAGCAACCTACTTATAAAAGTAATATAATTTATTTTAAAGACTAGCAGCTTTTAAGCTAAAATAAAATGGGACCTCAATTGTTTAGTCTAACCACTGAATATCAATTTGGCAGAAAAAGTTCCACTTCATGTGTTACTAGCTCAGGATCAAGAAATAAGGGGAGGTGGGGGGATGGTCGGCCATTAAGCAGCACATATTATATGAAATGTGTGAGTTTAGGACAGAACTTGGGACCAAAATATACCAAGCATGACTTGACATAATAATATGTGATTACATAAATATGTTCTTATTGCCATAGTAATATGAATGGCCAGAGATAAATAATACTACCTTTAATGACTGGCACTGCCCAATATAAGTAACTGAAATAGCACACAACAGATAGCAACAATCCTTCCAGATAAGTGAAGATTATTCTTTCATACCTAATATATTCAGTGTTTGACACTATTTTAATTTTGCTTAAATTAGGCTGTTTTTTGTTTGTATTCTCTCTTCTTTTCCATATTGCCTTTATTGCATATTTCCATTACTGCTTATTATGTGCAACAATATAGAAACTGGCTTTCTTGATGAGCCTCCTCTCTTTAAATACTATGCAGCTCTGAAGAGTCACTCCCACTGGGTGAAAAATATCATTTTCAGATAGCCCAGGGGCATTTCACACAATCAGTTACTATAAGAAAAACCTATATTTAAAAGCTGTCTTATAATTCTTGCTGCTTGGTGAGCAAGGATATAGTGGAGAGAATTCTGGGGGTCAAGCTGAGGGCCATCTCCCCTCTCCTAACAACACCTACATCTAACCCATAAATTTAAACAGAAAGATGTCACATTGCTTTTAGAATATAGTGAGTATTGTAATACAATTAGATCAGGCTTTTCCATATGAAGGTAGATATTAGCACTTTTATAATACACACTTCAAGATGTTCAAGCTGGTTTTAGAAAAGGCAGAGGAACCAGACATCAAATTGCCAACATCCGCTGGATCATTGAAAAAGGAAGAGAGTTCCAGAAAAACATCTATTTCTGCTTTATTGACTATGCCAACGCCTTTGACTGTGTGGATCACAATGAACTGTGGAAAATTCTCAAAGAGATGGGAATACCAGACCACCTTACCTGCCTCTTGAGAAACCTATATGTGGTCAGGAAGCAACAGTTAGAACTGGACATGGAACAACAGACTGGTTCCAAATAGGAAAAGGAGTACATCAAGGCTGTATATTGTCACCCTGCTTATTGAACTTCTATGCAGAGTGCATCATGAGAAATGCTGGGCTGGAAAAAGCACAAGCTGGAATCAAGGTTGCCGGGAGAACTATCAGTCATCTCAGATATGCAGATGACACCACTCTTATGGCAGAAAGTAAAGAGGAACTAAAAAGCCTTCTGATGAAAGTGAAAGAAGAGAATGAAAAAGTTGGGTTAAAGCTCAACATTCAGAAAATGAAGATCATGGCATCCGGTCCCATCACTTCATGGCAAATAGATGGAGAAACAGTTTAAACAGAGTCAGACTTTATATTTTGGGGCTCCAAAATCACTGCAGATGGTGACTGCATCCATGAAATTAAAAGATGCTTACTCCTTGGAAGAAAAGTTATGACCAACCTAGATAGTATATTCAAAAGCAGAGACATTACTTTGCCAACAAAGGTCCACCTAGTCAAGTCTATGGTTTTTCCTGTGGTCACGTGTGGATGTGAGAGTTGGACTGTGAAGAAAGCTGAGTGGCAAAGAATTGATGCTTTTGAACTGTGGTGTTGGAGAAGACTCTTGAGAGTCCCCTTGGACTGCAAGGAGTTCCAACTAGTCCATTCCAAAGGAGATCAGCCCTTGGTATTCATTGGAAGGACTGATGCTAAAGCTGAAACTCCAATATTTTGGCCACCTCATGTGAAGAGTTGACTCATTGGAAAAGACTGATGCTGGGAGAGATTAGGGGCAGGAGGAGAAGAGGACGACAGAGATGAGATGGCTGGATGGCATCACTGACTTGATGGATGTGAGTCTGAGTGAACTCCGGGAGTTGGTGATGGACAGGGAGGCCTAGGGTGCTGCAACTCATGGGGTCACAAAGAGTCGGACACAACTGAGTGACTGGACTGAACTGAACTGAAGATTACATATGCATATTAATTATTCCTAAGATTAAAATCATTTCAGCCAACTTTTATGAAACTAAGACTTTCTGAAGAACTTGGAGTAAAGCACTCCCTATCTAATGAAGAAAACAGGTAAAATAATAATCATAATTTATCAATAAGGACATGCTTATATGCATGAATGGTCTCAATATCATACAGATTTTAATAAAGCTCACTATCATTGCACCCTGGGCTTCCCAGATATCTCAGTGATGAAGAATCTGCTTACCAATGCAGAAGACATGGGTTCAATCCCTGGGTCTGAAAGATCACCTGGAGAAGGAAATGGCAACCCACTCCAGTATTCTTGCCTGGAAAATCCCATGGACAGAGAAGCCTGGCAAGCTACAACTCATGGGGGTCACAAAAGAATGGGACATGACTTCAGGATTAAACGCCACCACCATAGCATCCAGGTGTAAACTGAGATGAGGTCTTACTTGGAAAGGGATGTAGAATCAACATAGGCTAATATGTTTAGACTAATTTTCACACTTTTGTGTCTGTTTAGTTGCTAAGTCATGTCCAACTCTTGTGACCATATGGGCGGTAGCCCATCAAGCTCTTCTGTCCATGGGATTTTCCAGCAAAGAATACTAGAGAAAAGATTGACATTTCCTTCTCCAGGGGATCTTCCCATCCAAGAGATCAAACCCATGTTGCCTGCATTGGCAGGCTGATTCTTTACCACTGAAGCCAATTCTTTACCAGGGAAGCCAATCTTCCCATGCTGCTGCTGCTGCTAAGTCGCTTCAGTCGTGTCCGACTCTGTGTGAACTCAAAGATGGCAGCCCACCAGGCTCCCCCATCCCTGAGATTCTCCAGGTAAGAACACTGGGCTGGGTTGCCATTTCCTTCCCCCATGCATGAAAGTGAAAAGTGAAAGTGAAGTCGCTCAGTCATGTCTGACCCTCAGCGACCCCATGGACTGCAGCCCACCAGGCTCCTCTGTCCATGGGAGTTTCCAGGCAAGAGTACTGGAGTGGGTTGCCATTGCCTTCTCCCACATAGATAATGATAAAACTTTTCCTAAATTCTGGAAATTATTTTTTATAAAAGCAATGTTCTATAGCTGCACTGAACAGCTTTGGAAGCTTTATTTTTAATATCATTATTTGAGAATGGAGGTTTATGTCAAATAGTATCCTATACTCGCTTTATTTCACTCCGTTTAGTTCTTACAACAACCCTATGAATATATGACTATTGACCCCCATTTGTTACTAGGAAGATTTCATGCCCATCACTATGTGCTTTATATATATTAATTTCCAGTCACAACAATACCATTGCTAAACTGGTATTATCAGCCCCATTGTGCAAACCAATATGCTAAGGTTAATAAATATATACTGAGGTTAATAAATTTACTGGTGACTAAAAATATAGTAAATAACAGAAATGGAGTCGTATAGGTGGAGTCAAATGGAGAAATACAGGCATCTTGCTCCAACCTCAACTATTTCCCCAACTGCATACTGACTGGCACTCCCACTCTGACCAGTCTTTCCAGCCTCAGCTCTCTTCCCCATCCTTGCCACCAGTCTTATAGTCTAGACAGTTCACATCTCACATCTCAGCATGCTGCTGTTTGTGCATCTAGTGACCTTACTAGCCTTACTGTGGTTTAAAATGTATTCATCTGTCAGACCTCAGTTCACATTGTACCACCTTCTGTAATACCTCCAAAATAATGCATCATTCTGGCTCCTATTTTGTTTATACTTCTACCAGAGTACTTTCATGGGGAAATTTGTATTGTAGTATATATTATGTTTATCTCAACTCAGGCTAAGGACTTGTGGGAAGGCCAAGAACTACCTCTTATTAATCTTTCTGGTGCCTAGCATGGCTCAAGATAATATGTGATCAGCAAAGTCTATTAGTTTTACACCAGTTCACACTTAAGGTCTTCCATATTGTGATCATTACTCTTTTTTCCACTCTTCTTCCACTCTCCAGAACCAACAGATCCACTTGACATTTCTCCCACAAGCAATTCCAATGTTTTGCTTTGCTCATGTTTTTCCTCTCTACACAATGTACCAATTGCTCCCCAATCCTATTAACATATAAAATTCTGCCTGCCTTTCAAGATTTAATTTTATCGCTGCCTATCCAGGAAAAAATCTTTGTAAGCCTAAGTATGATAAACTTTTCCTTTGTTTTTAATGCCTTCAAAGGACATTTGTCAAATACATCACACATGGCCTGTATTGATGACAAAAATTCGAAAGGAAAAGAATCACGTTGTTATTCTTTTCATCCTCAGTTTTATCAGAAAACTTTGCTATAGTAAACATGTATTTGATAGTAATCTGATTTAACTTTAACTCCTTGAGTTATAAAGTATAATATAGTAGAAAGATGTGAAATAATTTTTCTGCCTCTGTCTCCCTTTATTTTAAACTGACACACACTCTGGTAAGGTTTACACTGCAATCTGCATTATAATCATGTTATAAATCCCAAGGAAGGGAGGCGGCTGGTCAACCTAAACTATTGACAATATCCAATATATGCAACTAAAATATCACATAGGAATGTTGCTAGAGAAGTAAAGGGTATCCTTTTAAAGTTAATGTATTCATGTATCATACTATTTGGATAATTTTGCCAAAATTAGGTTAGTTTTTATTAGTTTTTATTCCATGTCTTATACCAGGCATACCTCATTTCTACACATGAAAGCATAGAAGAAAACAAGGCACAGAGGTAACTGAAAATATTCATCTATTTTATTGAGAGACAGTATTTCAGATATTGCACTTGGAATATACTTCCCCTAATTGGTAGGGTTTCTATGTAGCCAATAGGCTTTATTATTCCAATTCCAGAGGCAAGACAGTACATATGGTGGATCTGGCTATATCAGATTGCCTGGGCCCAATACTATAAAACCTCTGATACATCAACCTCTCTTCAATTTTGATTCTATTGCAGTCACCAAGCAACCCTGTGATTTTAATTGTTTTTTTAGCCACTAGTGTTAACTCTGCTTAAAGGAAGTTTCTAATGCCAAAACTTGTTTGAAATTTTACATACACAGAACCATAAATTCTGTATATCCTAATTATTTTTGTCCCTAGAAAAATAATTTATCATTATAGATCAATAAATCAAGTTTTTCAGTTATAATTTCATGAGCTTGCTTAACATGAATCTATCCTCAGAAATGTGAGTCTATTTTATAGACCAAGGACTGCATCCTAGAACACTACACGAAATATATGCTAGTCTTCTTCTGGTCCTACTAGACTTCTCTTCCAGTGCCTTTCTTTGATAACAGTGAGTGGACAGCATTAATTTCTATTTCATTCCTTTATGGTTAATACCAAAAGATAGAACAGAAGACAGAATCTCCTACAATGAACTAGCTCACAATTTTACCTTTTATATAGTTATTTTAAAACATTCAGAATCTGTCTTATTTGGTGATAAATAATTCCAAACTGTTATCAATCCACTTGCCAATCAAGCAGAAGGACTTTAATGTTAACAGGTTAAAATAATTATTTCATCATTATTCATTATTTTATATTAGCAAATCATAATGCTTATTATTTTTAAATGACAATACTTATGATTTAATTCTGTCAATGATAACTTACTTATTAAATTTGGATAGAGCCAGATTTTACTAACATATTCCATTTGCTTTATGATGTTTTATTCTGTTTCATTGTAAGTCTTACATAGAAACCAGAAATAGGGAATGTAGAAGATGCAAATAATTTATCTCACAACAATGAGCCACAAAATAGAATACCAACTTAGCCACCAGAAAACTGAGATGTGTACTTATGAGATAAACCTGAGAGTTTTTTATAATGTCAGCTACAAAAATGAAGCAAATACATAAAAATTCTTTAGTAGAAACCAAGATCACAATGGACTTCTCTCGTGGCTCAGAAGGTAAAGCATCTGCCTACCATGCGGGAGACCTGGGTTCAATCCCTGGGTTGGGAAGATCCCTTGGAAAAGGGAATGACAATCCACATGGACATCACCAGAGGGTCAACACCGAAATCAGACTGATTATATGCTTTGCAGCCAAAGATGGAGAAGCTCTATATAGTCAGCAAAAGCAAGACCAAGAGCTGACTGTGGCTCAGATCTTGAACTCCTTATTATCAAATTCAGACTCAAATTGAAGAAACTAGGGAAAACCGCTAGACCATTCAGGTATGATCTAAATCGAATCCCTTATGATTATACACTGGAAGTGAGAAATAGATTTAAGGGACTAGATCTGATTAATAGAGTGCCTGATGAACTATGAACAGAGGTTCATGACACAGTACAGGAGACAGGGCTCAAGATCATCCCTATGTAAAAAAAAAATGCAAAAAAGCAAAATGGCTGTCTGGGGAGGCCTTACAAATAGCTGTGAAAAGAAGAGGAGCAAAAGGAGAAAAGGAAAGATATAAACATCTGAATGCAGAGTTCCAAAGAATAGCAAGAAGAGATAAGAAAGCCTTCCTCAGAGATCAATGCAAAGAAATAGAGAAAAAGAACACAGAAAAGACTAGATATCTCTTCAAGAAAATTAGAGATATCAAGGGAACATTTCATGCAAAGATGGGCTTGATAAAAGACAGAAATGGTATGGATCTAACAGAAGCAGAAGAATTTAAGAAGAGGTGGCAAGAATACACAGAAGTATTGTACAAAAAAGATCTTCACGACCCAGATAATCATGATGATGTGATCACTCATCTAGAGCCAGACATCCTGGAATGTGAAGTCAAGTGGGCCTTAGAAAGTATCATTACAAACAAAGCTAGCAGAGGTGATGGAATTCCAGTTGAGCTATTTCAAATCCTGAAAGATGATGCTGTGAAAGTGCTGTACACAATATGCCAGCAAATTTGGAAAACTCAGCAGTGGCCACAGGACTGGAAAAGGTCAGTTTTCATTCCAATCCCAAAGAAAGGCAATGCCAAAGAATGCACAAACTACCGCACAGTTGTACTCATGTCACATGCTAGTAAAGTAATGCTCACAATTCTCCAAGCCAGGCTTCAGCAATATGTGAACTGTGAACTCCCTGATGTTCAAGCTGGTTTTAGAAAAGGCAGAGGAACCAGAGATCAAACTGCCAGCATCCACTGGATTATCAAAAAAGCAAGAGCGTTCCAGAAAAACATCTATTTCTGCTTTGTTGACTATGCCAAAGCCTTTGACTGTGTGGATCACAGTGAACTGTGGAAAATTCTGAAAGAGATGGGAATACCAGACCACCTGACCTGCCTCTTGAGAAACCTATATGCAGGCCAGGAAGCAACAGTTAGAACTGGAACAACAGACTGGTTCCAAATAGGAAAAGGAGTACATCAAGGCTGTATATTGTCACCCTGCTTATTGAACTTCTATGCAGAGTACATCATGAGAAACACTGGGCTGGAAGAAGCACAAGCTGGAATCAAGATTGCCAGGAGAAATATCAATCACCTCAGATATGCAAATGACACCACCCTTATGGCAAAATGTGAAGAGGAATGAAAAAGCCTCTTGGTGAAAATGAAAGAAGAGAGTGAAAAAGTTGGCTTAAAGCTCAACATTCAGAAAACGAAGATCATGGCATCTGTCCCATCACTTCATGGGAAATAAATGGGGAAACAGTGGAAACAGTGTCAGACTTTATTTTGGGGGGCTCCAAGATCACTGCAGATGGCGATTGCAGCCATGAAATTAAAAGACGCTTACTCCTTGCAAGGAAAGTTATAATCAACCTAGATAACATATTCAAAAGCAGAGACATTACTTTGCCAACAAAGGTTTAGTCAAGGTCTAGTCAAGGCTATGGTTTTTCCAGTGGTCATATATGGATATGAGAGTTGGACTGTGAAGAAGGCTGAGTGGCGAAGAATTGATGCTTTTGAACTGTGGTGTTGGAGAATACTCTTGAGAGTCCCTTGGACTATAAGGAGATCCAACCAATCCAACCAGTCCATTCTAAAGGAGATCAGTCCTGGATGTTCTTTGGAAGGACTGATGCTAAAGCTGAAACTCCAATATTTTGGCCACCTCATGTGAAGAGTTGACTCATTGGAAAAGACTGATGCTGGGAGAGATTAGGGGCAGGAGGAGAAGAGGACGACAGAGGCTGAGATGGCTGGATGGCATCACCAACTCGATGGATGTGAGTTTGAGTGAACTCCGGGAGTTGGTGATGGACAGGGAGGCCTGGCGTGATGTGACTCATGGGGTCGCAAAGAGTCGGACATGACTGAGCAACTGAACTGAACTGAAGATCACAATGAGTGGATATAACATACACATCTTATGTAAAAATTGAAATATAAGTATCCTTTCCTTATTGTTTTACTCTTAAGCTTATTTTGCCCAAGGCTCCACTATATTAGATTAGGTCAGTGTATGCATATGTATACTACAACAAAAAATACCTATTTTAATGATCTACCAATGTTGTTATAGATAAAATCATTTAAATTGGATCTTATAAATCCCAAACAAAAACTGCAGAAATGTTAGTAGCATCAATATAATTAGTTTGAGGGATTTATGCTTAATTAGAGTGTCATGGGGAACAATAGAAAGGTTCTATTCATTTTACTCATATTTTCATGAAGAGACTTTTGATCAAGAAATGCAAGTAGCTTTATTCTGTCCCTTCAGTTCTTACCATGGGAAAAGCAAAGACTCATCACACTGGTGAATTTAAGAGAACATATGAACATGCCCAGTTCAATTCCTTTTCTTCAGTTCAGTGCTA
>SJYC01147153.1:0-17068 GCA_006408675.1 Madoqua kirkii | reverse complement strand
ATCTGAAAACAGAGATTATACAAAAATTCTGATGAATTGCTAACTCTAGCTAACAAAGACACAAAATATAACACTTTTTTTTTTTTAATAGAAGAGTATAATCATTGGGATACTAACAGGGAAGAGGTGGCATTTTGCCAACTGGACTGAGATCCATTTTGCTCCCCAGGAAGTTAAAATTTTAAAAAAATCTTACTAAATACAGAATTATTTAAAATAGAAGTAAAGCATAACAGAGGGAAATTATGTTTTATCAGTGAAACAAGGCAGGAAGGTAGTTGGTGAACAGTTAGCCCAGCAGAGGCAGAGCTAGCCTGCAGTAGCAGTATGCTCCAGGTCAGCTTGAGGTGTATCACCCAATGTCATGCCTTGATTGTTACTGCACCTATCTCATCTACATATCCTGAGAATAGACATGCTAGTTTATTACAAGTCTCTGAACCTGAAGAGAGGACACAATAACTATGATAAAAGATGATTTCTTGAAAAGAAACAAATATGATGAAATACTATACAGTTGCTTCTTTAGATTATCTTTCACCTCTGTAATCTCAGCTGGAGATAGGATCTTGAAAACTCTAGCATGATGATAACATTTCAGAACAAAAATCACAAGTCTTAAAATGAGTATATCTTACAGAAACTTATGTCATAGCTTATCCTCTCATTTTTCCTTTCTATAAAATTGAGATGATTTAAGAGTACGTTTTCAGTATAACCTGTTGCAAAGTGAGAGCTCTGTATTTCACATACCTGTATCTGTGTGCATCAAAGACAGCTGAAGTTTTACTGGCTTTCCCTAAAGCCAATCTCTTGTAATTTTTGTGGCATTAAATTAAAATATACCATAGTATGTAGCTACTTCTCTGTTATATTAAAATAGCATTGAAGTGAAATTTGAGTCAAAATAAATTTTATAGTTCAGATAACTAACAGTTGGATCATATTTGAGTCATCTGAGGATAAACTATTACAAAATTTTTAGTTTTGAAATGAAAAAAATAAGTTGTTATATAACAACTTATTTTTTTCATTTGGCTTTCCCTAAAGCCAATCTCTTGTAATTTTTGTGGCATTAAATTAAAATATACCATAGTATGTAGCTACTTCTCTGTTATATTAAAATAGCATTGAAGTGAAATTTGAGTCAAAATAAATTTTATAGTTCAGATAACTAACAGTTGGATCATATTTGAGTCATCTGAGGATAAACTATTACAAAATTTTTAGTTTTGAAATGAAAAAAATAAGTTGTTATAAGCCTTAATGCAGTTTGTAAAACTTTCTAGAAAAGATTTGAGTCTGGAAAATGAAGTCCAACCCATGGGAAGAAACTAATTGCATGTGTTTACAAAATAAGTAGGTCAAATAAGAATCTAGATGATACCAAAAGGCACTGTAAAATTATTCTATTATTTGAGTAAATACACACATCCCTTGATATTTTTGAGATGCTTACAAACTGAAATGTCTTAGATTTATGAATTTCAAACTCTCCAAATACATAGTCTTTGTTTTAAAACCCAGTAAATATAAAAGTTGAAATGAAAAGCACATAATCACAGTGAAACCTTCATGTCCACAAAATTTAGACATTCTCAACTAGAAGAGCATATATCTTTTTAATACACTCCTAAGATGATAAGATAAAGCAATTTCTGGATTATTTATTTTAAAAAGATGAGCTATAAGCATTCTGAAATAACATTTTCACATATAATGTGGATCAGGAAAACAATGAGGTAGTGCTCACGACAAATAACACTGACAGACAAATCTAAACTTCCTGACTATTTGACATTTAATAATAACAATAATAATAATAATGAAATCTTCTAACCACCTTAGTAACGTGGGAATGCTGACAATAAATTTCATTGAGAATCCAGTTCAGCAATCACTCATTAATGGCTTACCATGGACAATGCACTATGCTCAGCATTTAAAGGAAGCAAAACCAAACAAGACCTCACTTTCTCAGATATATTATGATTGGAGCAGACACCAAAACTGGCACTAAGCACTAAACCCATTTACTTCCACAGTCCTTTCCAGCTCAAATGTTTCCAGTCTCCCGGCAATATTCACTTACAGGATGTTGTTGTTGTTTTTCTGGGAAAAGGACTTTCCCCACCCTTGTTTTTCTGTCTCATCTTATTCTTATTTTTAATTTATGCCATCTTGTTGTATTTTACATGCTCTAAGTTGTCTTAAGACCATTCTTGAATGCGGCAGGGTATAAAGAAACAAATAGAAAACAAACACAGAAGAAAATCAAGTCAAGATATCCAGGACACACTTGAATGTCAAATTTCTTTCTCAGCTGGCATACTGGCCTTGAAGTCAGAATATCTAGATTTTAATGCTATCTCAGCACTATAAAATTTTAGGCATGATTCTGACCCTCACTAGGTCTTGCTTTTATCACTGTAAGTAAAGGAAAACAGCCATGTCACAAGATTTTGTTTGTATATTACAGGGTAGTTGGTATGCAAAGGTGTTCAACAAAAATCAACTTTATTTCCTCCCTTTACAAATTCATTACTTATTGATTATTTATTTACTGCACTAATATTGCAGTAAAATGTCAGTCAACAGTATGTTATGCCATGTTAGCAAAAACAGAACAAATGGAAAACCAGTACACAGATAAAACAATACAGAAAACCAAATAAAATTAAGATAAAAATTCATTTAAAATCCTACCCACACTTTATGATTGAGCAGCATTATAATTACTACACCAACCTCAACTACTTTGCAGAATGAAACAGACACTTTTTTTAAGGGGAAAAAATGGTCCATTATTTCTCCTAAATTTCTGCTTCTTAGGGTACCTATATGACCCCCAGAGTATACATAAGAAGTCAAAGGATGACCATTTTCTTGCTGTACTGATTTGAAAAGTTGTCAACATTCTTATATAAAATATTATAACTAGACAACAAAACAGAATTCAAGATTCCCTTGAATTTAGAGGTAGTTTCCTCTCAAGGGGGAACCTTGAGAGATCTATGACAACTTTCAATTGTGAAGTGCTTTTTCAGTTAATTCTCCCTAAGTTGATCTATATATTTAAAACAATTTCTATTAAAATCTCAGCAGGATTTTTGTTGAAATTGACAGGCTGAATCTAAAATATACATTAAAATTCAAATAACTTAGAATATCCAAGACAGTTTTTTAAAGGAAATAAAAAGTTGGAGTACATACACAGTCTGGCTTCAAAACTTGATATAAAGTGGCAGTTATTAAAAGAATGGCACTGGTATAGTCATGAAGATCACTAAAACAGGTAAGGAAGTACAAAAATGTGCCCTTAATATGTGCCTATTATATGGCCAACTGATTTTTGACAATAGAAGCAAGAAGATTTAAGCATACAAGATGGTCTTTTCCACTAACGAATCCTTCATACCACATAAAAAATTTACACAGAATGTATCAAACAAAGTTTGTTAGGTAAAACTATAAAACTTTAAATACACAGAAATAATAGAAAATCTTTGTGATCTTATTTTAGGCAACAACTTCTTAGACATAACACCAAAACAGCAATCCATAAGGTAAAATATAATTAAATGGGGCTCAATCAAAATTAAAATGTTTTACTCCTCAAAACACCATTAAAAATATCACAAATTAGGACAAAAATTTTGGAAATCATGTATCTGGTAAGGAGTCTATATCCAGAATATAAATAAAGAACTCTTACAACTCAACAATGAAAAGTCAAATGACCCAATCAAAAATATGGGCAAGAGGTTGAGTAGACAATTCACCAAAGAAGATATAGTAATGGCCACATGAATATTATTAAAGAAATGCAAATTAAAACCACAATGAGATACCATTATACGCCCACTAGAATGGCTTTATCAAAAGAACCAAAATACCAGAAGTTGAAATGGACAAGGAAAAATGGATCCTTACACTTTTCTGGTGGAGATGTAAAAAACAAAACAAACATTTTTGAAAAAAAATTCCATTTAGTAGTTTCATAGTAGATATACATAAACTTACTATTGAACCCTATTGAAGCACTTATACTTTTAGAAAACTGTATAAGAGAATGAAAAGATGCGTCACACAAAGACATATATACAGATGTCCATAGCAGTATTATTTGGAATAGCCAAAAAACAAGAGGCAAACCAAATATGGCGAACTGGTAATCAAAATTTGATCCATACAATGGAATATGAGGATGCAGGCTAAGTTGCTTTAGTCATGTCCGACTCGTGTGACCCTAAGGACTGTAGCCCACAGGCTTCCCTGTCCATCAGATGCTCCAGGCAAGAACACTGGAGAGGGTTGCCATGCCCTCTTCCAGGGGATCTTCCTGACCCAGGGATGGAATCTGCATCTCTTATGTCTCCTGCACTGGCAGATTTTATTTATTTATTTATTTATTTATTTATTTTACCACTAGCAGCACCTGGGAAGCCCATACAATGAAATACTTTGCCATAAAAGAAAAAATTCTAAACATGCTACAGCATTGAAGAGTCTCAAAAGTATTATACTAACTGAAAGAAGAAACAAAACATTATATATTGTAATATTGTAAGATTCTATTCATAAAAATTTTCTAGGAAGGCAAATTTGTGAACACAGAATGCAGATCAGCAGTTGTGTACCATGGGTGTGGTAGCAGGGCTTAACTACAAATAAGCATGAGAGAGTTTTGAGGGGTAAGAACGGAGTTACAGAACTGAATATAGTGATGATTATTCAACTTTAAATATACTAAAATCACTGAACTCAATTACAATGAGGAGGTTTTATAATATGAAAATTATACCTCATAAAACTGTTAAAATTAACATAACATTATAAATCAATTATACAACTTTTAAAATTTTAAAAATAACCACAAATGAATATGTAAGGTTCTACTAAAGCCATAGATTATTTTTGCAACGATTAACCAATAGATTTCGTCTATGGGGTCGCACAGAGTCGGACATAACTGAAGCGACTTAGCAGCAGCAGCAGCAGTAGAAATATACCTATTTTCAACTTTTTGATGTTTTCTAACATATGATATAGGTATACATATGTAATATGCCTTTCAAAGAACAAAGACTAGTGGGTTTTAATTAGAAGAAGTAAACTAAACTATAAGAATACAAATACAAACCAGTGCACTAAGAGCTCTCTACAAAATAAGAGCCAAAGTTTTCCAAAAAATCAAAGTTGTCAACAATTAACAGGTTGCTCCATGAGTCGCCCTATTTCTTGTTACTATTTAAAATAGTTAATTGACCAACTATTTAGTCTTATTCAGATTCAATTCCTAAATAGAATGGAATTGAATAATAAGCTAGATGTAACCTCTAAGATTCCTTTTTAGGATCCTTTCCTTTTTAGGATACTGTTATTATTTTTATTTCTGCCAATGAACTGACACATTAAAAAGGAAAGTGGCCTTGAGAAATATGGCTCTCAAACAAAATTACAGTGGCTGATGACCCAAATATAGTATGGATCTGGAAGTGAAGTTGTCAGGGTTCTGGATGAATACATTGAGACTCCCCCTGGCAGCTACTGGAGATGTTTACTCTAATTGTAACAGCATAAAGGGTCATCTTATAGCCGGTAATAAACTGTCTTTTGATCTGATAAGCTTTGGAGTATGTGCATGCGTGCTCAGCTACTTTAGCCAAATTTGACTCTTTGTGACCCCATGGACTGCAGCCTGTGAGGCTCCTCTGCCCATGATATTTTCCCTTCAACAATACTGGAGTGAGTTACCACGCCCTCCACCAGGGGATCTTCCCGACTATCTCCTGCACAGCAGGCATTCTTTACCACTGAGACACTGGAGAGGCCCACAAGCCTCAGGGTATATATATTCAAAAACATTATCAAATATATATTTTTTTTTAATTTAAGGAGGTAAGGTACTGATACAAAAAGATTATTCATTTCTTAACAAAAATAACATTTCAACAAGAGAAAAAGATTAGAATTATAGCAGTATTGTGCTATGCTGTAAGTAATAGCTGTTATTAAAATAAATCTCCTCTTACTTTGAAAAAATCTGAACTGAGCTCAATTAAAACTATGATTTCAGAAATTATTTCTGCAGTCCTCAGGGTATATATATTCAAAAACATTATCAAATATATATATTTTTTTAATTTAAGGAGGTAAGGTACTGATACAAAAAGATTATTCATTTCTTAACAAAAATAACATTTCAACAAGAGAAAAAAGATTAGAATTATAGCAGTATTGTGCTATGCTGTAAGTAATAGCTGTTATTAAAATAAATCTCCTCTTACTTTGAAAAAATCTGACCTGAGCTCAATTAAAACTATGATTTCAGAAATTATTTCTGCAGTAACCTACATGCCCTGTAGTTGAGAGGCGATGGAAGTGCAGAGGATATATCAGTATTAACTACAACAAAAAAAAACAAAAAAGATATAATGTTACAGACAAAAATATGTGCTTACAATTTCAGTGAAATTTCTGACTATAGCTTTTTGAGAATTAAAACTTTGGAATTTTAATAAAGCAATACTTAAATAAACCATTGAAACAAATACTCTTACCGTGGCATTTTTTGACATTTTGTTCAAAACCAGAGAATACTATACATGTGTGTGCATGTGTATATGTGCATGCACATATATTTTAAGTTTATAGTTTTCTAACTTCAAATTTTGTATTAATTAGGTGGTTGTACTCTTTCATTAAAATAGCCATTAAACATGGCAGGAAAATGTAATGAAACTGGACAGCAAATTACAGCAATTGGCTTGTTCTTGGTTATCTGTGAGCTTACTATGTGTTTCCTGTGTGTTCAACTACCTTTCAAAAAAAAAAAAAAAGAAAAAAAAAAGATGATCACCTCAACAGACAAAGAAAAAGCATTTGATAAAAACACTCAGAAAACTAGGAATGGAAGAAACCTTCCTGGACCCAATAAAGAGCATCAACAAAACAAAACACATCTAAAGTCATATTTAGTGGTGAAAGATCAATGCTTTCCCTCTAAGGTCAGAAGGAAAAAAAGATTATCAGTTGTTATAATATCTATTTAACAGTGTACTAGCTAGGATAATTCCATGAAAACAACAAAAGGTATCAAGATTTTAGAAGAGAAATATTAAATGCATCTGATTTTGTGAACAAAAATCGTGTATCTAGGTTATCTCAAACAATCCACACAAAAAATCTGCTAGAACTAAAAAATGAATTCAGCAAAGTAGCAGGACATGAAATGGATATACAAAAGTGAATTGTATACTACCAATGAACGATGTGAAAATAAAATTGAGGAAAAATCAATTTACAATAGCACTCAAAAAATAAAATGCTCCAAAATAAGCTAACCAAAATGAATGTAGAGTTCACACTAAATGAAAAGTACTAAATATCACTGAAAAAAATCACCCTTGACTAAAAGGAAAGACTTCCAATGTTCACAGATGTGAAAACTTAACAGAAAGACAGCAATGCTCACAAAATCAATCTATAGAATCAACACATCCTTATCAGAGTCCCAGCTTCTTGTTTCTGAAGAAACTGACCAGTTAATCCTAAAATTCATATGGACATGCCAAAACAATATTGAAAAAGAATAAAGTTAGAAGACTCACACTTCCTAATTTCAAAACTTACTATAAATCTAGATAATTAATACAATGTAGGACCAACAGAAGGACAGACATACAGACTAATGGAATAAAACTGAGAGCACAGAAATCAACACATTTCTGCTTGATTGATTTTTAGCAAGGGAAGACAATTCAAAGCAAAATTTTCGTTTTTAAAGATTTACTTGTTTTTATTTATTTTTGACTGCACTGACTCTTCACTGTTGCGGGCTCTCTCTAATTGCGGCAAGTGGGCCACTCTCTGTCGCAGTGCACAGACTTCTCAGTGCAGCGGCTTCTCTTGTTGAGAGCATGGGGAAAGGAGTACGGCAAGGCTGTATACTGTCACCCTGCTTATTTAACTTATATGCAGAGTACATCACGAGAAACACTTGGCTGGATGAAGCGCAAGCTGGAATCAAGATTGCCGGGAGAAATGTCAATCACCTCAGATATGCAGATGACACCACTTTAATGGCAGAAAACAAAGAACTAAATAGCCTCTTGATGAAAGTGAAAGAGAAGAGTGAAAAAGCTGACTTCAAGCTCAACAATCAGAAAACTAAGATCATGGCATCCTGTCTCATCACTTCACGGCAAATAGATGGGGAAACAGTGGAAACAGTGACAGACTTTATTTAGGGGGAGGGAGGTGCTCCAAAATCACGGCAGATGGTGACTTCAGCCATGAAATAAAAAGACATTTATTCCTTGGAAGAAAAGTTATGGCCAATTTAGACAGCATATTAAAAAGCAGAGACATTACTTTGCCAACAAAGGTCAGTCTAGTCAAGACTATGATTTTTCCAATAGTCATGTATGGATGTGAGAGTTGGACTGTAAAGAAAGCTGAGTGCTGAAGAACTGATGCTTTTGAACTGTGGTATTGGAGAAGACTCTTGAGAGCCCTTTGGACAGCTAGGAGAGCCAACCAGTCCATCCTAAAGATCAGTCCTGAATATTCTTTGGAAGGACTGATGCTGAAGCTGAAATTCCAATGCTTTGGCCACCTGATACAAATAACTGACTCATCTGAAAAAATCCTGATGCTGAGAAAGTTAGAAGATGGGAGGAGAAGAGGATGACATAGGATGAGATGGTTGGATGGCACCACCAACTCTATGGACACGAGTTCTGGTAAACTCCAGGAAGGGAGTAATGATGGACAGGGAGGCTTGGTGTGCTGCAGTTCACGGGGTCGCAAAGAGTCGGACACGACTGAGTGACTGAACTGAACTGATGGGCTGTAACACAGGCTTCAGTAGTTGTGGCACATAAGCTTAGTTATCATGCAGCACGTGGGATGTTTCCAGACCAGGGATCAAATTCCTGTCCCCTGCATTGGCAGATGTATTCTTAACCATGGACCATTAGGGAAGCCCCAAGAATAGTATTTTCAACACAAAGTCCTGGAAATACTGTATGGCTAAATGTGAAAGAATGAACTTGGACCCCTATCTCACAAGATAAATAAAAATCAAATCAAATTGAATCACAGACCTAAACATAACAGCTAAAACTACAAAATTCTCAGAAGAACACATCTTTGTGATCCTCCATTAGGCCATGATTTCTTAGATGTGACATCAAAAGCACAAGTGACATAAGAAAAACACAGATAAGCTGGACTTTGTCAAAATTTTAAATGTTGTGCTTCAGAGGACATTATAAAGAAATTGAAAAGATAATTCATAAAGAGGAAGAAAACATTTGTACATCGTATACCTGATAAGAGACTAGTATCTAGAATTATGAAGTCTTAAAACTTAACAATAAAAAGATAAGTACCCATTTTTTTTAAGAGGGCACTATTTGAGAAGATATTTCTCCAAAGAAAAATGATCAATTAACACATAAAATAATGCACATTATCAGTTGTTAGAGAAATGGAAATCAAAGACACAATGACATACTACTTCACATCCACTAAGATGGCTTCAACTAAAAGGGCATGACTATAACAAGTAGAACCCTCCTACACTGGCTCATGGAATTATAAAATGTATCCACTTTGGATTGGCAGTTTTTTCAAAATGTTAGGCACAGAATGACTGTACGACTTCCAAGTATTAAAGAAAAATGTATTCAGAAAAAATAAGTCAAAGCAAGTGAGCCATCTAAGATAGATCAAAACCATCATTCAGTAATGAATGAAAAAAAAATTTATCAAGGACCTACTACAGGAAAAGGCATAAATTGGGAAATGACTCACATAACATTCATTCCAACTGGAGAAGACAGAAACATAGAAAAAAATAAACAAGATAATCACAGCTTGTAATAAGGACTATGAAGAAAAATATAGTGACCTGACAGACAAGTTTTTGGAGGCACACATTAACCAAGGTAGTCAAGAAAGGCCTCGATGGGAATTTGATCCAAAGAATAAGACAGAACCTAGCACATAAAAGTGTGGAGGGGTGCATGACTGGTTGAGAAATAAGAAGTGCAAATGCCCTCAGACAGAAGAAAAGTTGGCATGTTCAAAAAATTGATAGAAGGCCAGTGTGTCTAAAACTTAATATGTGAGGGGGGAAGTATGAACAGCATAAGAAAATGCTGCAGAAACAGACAAGAGGAAGCTCAGGTAGAGTATGAAAGTTATAGCTATGAGTTATGAACAGAGATTTTATCCTTTCTTCAACTGAAGTCAAAGTAAGATTTTAGGCAGAGTAGTAACACTGATTTATAGGATCCAATTTTTAGAAAGTTTGCTTTTTCTGTCATGCAGAGAATGAACTGGAAGAAGACAACAATAAAAATAGAAAGAATAAATAAGTGGTTCTAGCTATAGTCCTGAAGAAATGGGTGTACAGGACCAGGACTGAGAGAGCCATTTTATATAACTATATCCAGCACTTCAGTCTAAACTACCACACAATCGCACTAATCTCACACACTAGTAAAGTAATGCTCAAAATTCCCCAAGCCAGGCTTCAGCAATACGTGAAGCATGAACTTCCAGATGTTCAAGCTGGTTTTAGAAAAGGCAGAGGAACCAGAGATCAAATTGCCAACATCCGCTGGATCATGGAAAAAGCAAGAGAGTTCTAGAAAAAATCTATTCTGCTTTATTGACTATGCCAAAGCCTTTGACTGTGTGGATCACAATGAACTGTAGAAAATTCTCAAAGAGATGGGAATACCAGACCAGCTGACCCACCTCTTGAGAAATCTATATGCAGGTCAGGAAGCAATAGTGAGAACTGCACAGGGAACAACAGACTGGTTCCAAATAGGAAAAGGAGGATGTCAAGGTTGTATATTGTCACCCTGCTGTTTAACTTCTATGCAGAGTACATCATGAGAAATGCTGGATTGGAAGAAGCACAAGCTGGAATCAAGACTGCCGGGAGAACTATCAGTCACCTCAGATATGCAGATGATACCACCCTTATGGCAGAAAGTGAAGAGAAACTAAAAGTCCTCTTGATGAAAGTGAAAGAGGAGAGTGAAAAAGTTGGCTTAAAGCTCAACATTCAGAAAACGAAGATCATGGCATCTGGTCCCATCACTTCATGGGAAATAAATGGGGAAACAGTGTCAGACTTTATTTTGGGGGGCTCCAAAATCACTGCAGATGGTGACTGCAGCCATGAAATTAAAAAACGCTTACTCCTTGCAAGGAAAGTTATGACCAATCTAGATAACATATTCAAAAGTAGAGACGTTACTTTGCCAACAAAGGTCCGTCTAGTCAAGGCTATGGTTTTTCCAGTGGTCATGTATGGATGTGAAAGTTGAACTGTGAAGGAACCTGAGCACCGAAGAACTGATGCTTTTAAACTGTGGTGTTAGAGAAGACTCTTGAGAGTCCCTTGGACTGCAAGGAGATCCAACCAGTCCATTGTAAAGAAGATCAGTCCTGGGTGTTCATTGGAAGGACTGATGCTGAAACTGAAACTCCAGGACTTTGGCCACATCATGTGAAGAGTTGGCTCATTGGAAAAGTCTCTGATGCTGGGAGGGATTGGGGGCAGGAGGAGAAGGGGACGACAGAGGATGAAATGGCTGGATGGCATCACTGACTTGATGGACATGAGTCTGGGTGAACTCTGGGAGTTGGTGATGGACAGGGAGGCCTAGCATGCTGCATTCATGGAGTCACAAAGAGTCGAATACGACTGAGCAACTGAACTGAACTGAACTTAGTTCTAATCCAAGTGTAGTAGATACTGTGATAGGTTGCCCAAACTCACTTTGAGGATGAAGGAATCAATTCCCCAGCTACTAGTTCAGCTGAGGACAGACTTCCTGGAGCATCCCTCATCCAGTGATCAGTGCAAAGGTGGAGAGGCCTGGCCCCTTGCCTGAATGAGCCATCAAGCTCAGTCCTCCCTATGAGGTCTAGGATGCTTTCATTGAAACTGCATCCCTATTCCCCAGTTCTGCTTCATTCCCCTTCTTCCCATAACTACTGATCTCAGTTCAGTTCAGTTCAGTTCAGTCCAGTCGTTCAGTCGTGTCCAACTCTTTGTGACCCCATGAATTGCAGCACGCCAGGCCTCCCTGTTCATCACCATCTCTCGGACTTCACTCACTCACATCCATCGAGTCCGTGATACCATCCAGCCATCTCATCCTCAGTCGTCCCTTTCTCCTCCTGCCCCCAATCCCTCTCAGTGTTTGTTAATCACTGTCTTATACGATAATTTCTATCTCATAATCTGCTTCCCAGGAATTAAGTCTGACATTGACTTAATAAATCTCAGCACATATCATCAGTTTACCCTAATTTATAGATGGTCAATCTAGAAATACTAATGAACTTGAAATGATAATGTCATTAAAAAAAATCATAACAATGCAGTGATACATTATAAATATGACTGGCAATTTCACCACAGCCCATTCATACTAATGGGCTCTTAGTATCAAATCAAATCTCTTATTTGTAAATACATGCAAATGCTACCTTGGCAAAAAGGCAATAGTAAAAAATCATAACAAATGGAAAAATAAATTGTACCATTAATCACACTAAAGAACCTAGAAACAAAATTGTACAAGTTTTCTAAGTGTCATTTGCTGCTAGATAAGAAGATAAGATTAGATAGATGAATGTCACTCAGTCCTGTCTGACTCTTTGCGACCCCATGGACTGTATAGTCTGCCAGGCTCCTCTGTCCATGGGATTCTCCAGGCCAGAATACTGGAGTATGTTGCTGTTCCCTTCTCCTCAACCTAGGGTCTCTCCTCAACCTAGGCATTGAACTCAGGTCTCCCACATTGCAGGTGGATTCTTTACCTTCTGAGCCACCAGGGAAGCCCAGATAAGAAGATAAAGCATTATTTACAACTAGAGATCAGATTAATTAATATGGACCATTAGAGTTGAAATACATTGTTGCTGTTCGGTCACTTGGTGATGTCTGACTCTTCACGACCCAATGGATTGCAGCATACCAGGCTTCCCTGTCCTTTGCTATCTCTTGGAGTTTGCTTGAACTCATGTCCATTGGTAGCTTCCCTCGTAGCACAAACGATAGGGAGTCTGCCTGTAATGCAGGGACCGGGGTTTGATTCCCTGGGTCAGGAAGGTCCCCTATAGAAGTGAATGGCAAGCCACTCCAGTATTCTTGCCTAGAGGATTCCATAGACAGACCATGCGGTCACAAAGAACAGGACATGGCTGCTCACTAAACAGCATGCCCAGGTGGCTCAGTGGGCAAAGAATCAGCCTGTAATGCAGGAGGTGCAGGCAACATAGGTTCGATCCCTGGATCAGGAAGATTCCAGTACTCTTGCCTGGGAAATCCCATGATCAGAGGAGTCTGGTGTGCTGTAGTTCAAGGAGTCACAAAGACTCACACATGCCTAAGCACAAATATACCATGTCCATGAATCGGTGATGCCATCCAACCATCTCATACTCTGTCGCCCCCTTCTTCTCCTGCCCTCAATCTTTCCCATCATCAAGGTCTTCTCCAAAGAGTCAGCTCTTTGTATCAGCTGGCCAGAGTACTGGAGCTTCAGCTCCAGCATCAGTCCCCTCAATGAATATTCAGGGTTGATTTCCATTAGGATTGACTGATTGGATCTCCTTGCTGTTCAAGGGACTCTCAAGAATCTTCTCCAGCACAGTTTGAAAGCATCAATTCTTTGGCATTCAGCCTTCTTTATGATCCAACTCTCATATCCGCACATGATTTCTGGGAAAACCATAGCTTTGACCATATGGACCTTTGTTGGCAAACTAGTTTGCTTTTTAATACACTGTCTAGATTTGTTATAGCTTTTCTTCCAAGGATCAAGTGTCTTTTAAATTCATGGCTACAGTCACCATTCACAGGGATTTTTCCCCACTCTATACTAATCAAATCAAAAATTCAATAGAGTACCATATTTCTATTAGCTCAGAACATTATTTCCTATGATTTGTTGTAACTTTGTTGAAGAATGTCAATAATGCAGGAAGACGATGAATGCTTGGGAACAGGGAGAATACAGGAAATCTCTTTACCTTGGCCCTCAAGTTTGCAGTGAACCTAAAACTGTTCTAAAACTCAAAGTCTTAATTTAAAAAAAAAAAGGGATAATAAAAGATGACAAATAGAATAAGACAAAAGTTTTTATTTTTTTCTTTAACACAATGTTCAGGTGTGAGTATGAAACTGGCTCTTTTAAAAAATAATCTGCATGGCTGTGATAGACCTGAAACAGGTAACAGATTGCTGAATCCATGTCTTATAACCCTTTAGGATGCATATGTTAGCATAAATCTTGCATAGAGAAGTAGCTAAATAAATATTTCTTAAAGGAAAATAGAGAAAAGGGGAGAAAGAGGGATGAAAAGAAGGAAAGGGGAAAGAGGAAGGAGAAGAGGAAGACATAAAACAGAGAGAAAGATAAAGGAGAAAGCAGTTTCCAGGGAAGATGTTCCAGTTCCTAAAAGGCCTGATTGCGATCAAATACTTTGAAATATTTTGGCTCAAAACTGACAAGGCACTAGAACACTTATTTATTTATTTATTTTACGCTTTAGTGTATTAACAAGTATGGTTTCAGATTGATAACAACTTAATTGTCCTACTTTCATACTCTCACTACCAATAGAGTTTTCAGCCAATGCTCAACCACAGAATTTTCATGCTGAATACAGTACATGGGTCATTTTTTATTCCAATGAAATTTAATATGGTTGTAACTTTTTCAGTGACCCTATATTTTTTATATTATATTATCGGGTCTATGGTTCCAGAAATGTCTTAATGAAAATAACTCCCTATGTTGTATACACTATACAGGAAACAACAACAATATTTTATGAAAAAGGTAAGACATAAATAACAAAACTACATTAGTATCATTATCAGTTCAAAGTTGCTATGCTTCTTTTCAAATTTCTTTACTTGGATTATCTATTAATTACGATGATTAAAGACATCTCTTAGAAAAATGGTCAGTATTTTGGCAAAAATACATCTTAAGGAGGAAGATCCAATCATTATATCAATGTAGAGCAAAAGAGGTAATTTTTTAATAAAACAAACTGAAGGAAAAATCCAAGATGCATAACTTTTAAATTATGTAATTTAAATGAAGTCAGAAAAAAATGTGGGGCTAAAATATAAAACATAATAACATTGTTTCACAGTTCCTTGATACATGACATCAGTTCTGAAATTCCTACTTTGTACTAGCAAATACAAACATGTCTATCAATATTGGTATTAACTAAATTGCTCCACATTTTGGATTTTACAGAATTCTGAGATCTATAAATGTAGCTTTTGCAAAAAAAAAAAAGATAACAGTTTAATAAATAATGCATTTGTGTACAGTGTTTCCTGTCCTCCTAATTTACCATATGGTAATTCTCAGACATCTCAATACAATGTGTTCTCCAATCATACTCAGTACAGTGGACATCATAGTGTGTTCAGAGTAACTTTGGATAAATTGCTTAAGAGGTCAGACATTACCTGTGTCTGGATCAAAACTCAGAGACATACAGAGATGGTTTTAAGAAAATCTTAAAAAGGTTACAAGTTGAGTAGAGTTCTTTAAGCAGCATTCTACCAGAAATCTCTCCTTCAATTACTTATTTGTTAGTTCACACTTATGCTAATTATCAATCAATTTATCATTAACAAATTGCACTTGAAGGTATCATTCCCAAAGCTATTTGGTGATGCCTACTTGCTAGAAACAACCTGATGCTGCTGCTAAGTCGCTTCAGTTGTGTCCGACTCTGTGCACCCCAGAGACAGCAGCCAACCAGGCTCTCCCATCCCTGGGATTCTCCAAGTAATAACACTGGAGTGGGTTGCCATTTCCTTCTCCAATGCATGAAAGTGAAAAGTGAAAGTGAAGCCGTTCAGTCGTGTCCGACTCTTCGCGACCCCATGGACTGCAGCCCACCAGGCTCCTCCATCCGTGGGATTTTCCAGGCAAGAGTACAGGAGTGGGGCGCCATTTCCTTCTCCAATAACCAACCTAGACATCATATTAAAAAGCAGAGACATTACTTTGCTGACAAAGGTCTGTCTAGTCAAAGCTATGGCTTATCCAATAGTCATATATGGACATGAGAGTTGGACTATAAAGAAAGCCGGGCACCGAAGAATTGATGCTTTTGAACTGTGGTGTTGGAGAAGACTCTTCAGAGTTCCTTGGACTGCAAGGAGCTCAAACCAGTCAATCCTAAAGGAAATAAGCCATGAATATTCATTGGAAGGACTCACGCTGAAGCTGAAACTCCAATATTTGGCCACCTGATGCAAAGAACTGAGTCATTGGAAAAGACCATGATGCTGGGAAAGATTGAAGGCAGGAGAAGGGGATGACAGAGGATAAGATGGTTGGATGGCATCACTGATTCAATGGACCTGAGTTTGAGCAAGCTCTGGGAGTTGGTGATGGACAGGGGGACCTGGTGTGCTGCAGTCCATGGGGTCGCAAACAGTCAGACACGAACTGAACTGAACTGAACTTTCAAGTCAGAGTTTCCCTGATGGCTCAACAGGTAAAGAATCGACCTGCAAAGCAGCGGTAACAGGAGATTTGAGTTTGATTCCTGGGTCTGGAAGATACCCTGGAGGAGGGCATGGCAACCCACTCCAGTATTCTTGCCTGAAGAATCCCATGGACAGAGGGGACTGGCAGGGTATAGTCCATGGGGTTGCAAAGAGTTGGACACAACTGAAGTGACTGAAAATGCATGCATGCACTTTCAAGTCAATGGAACTAAGATTAATTGTAGGCTGACTCTGTGTTTATGGGACTAACTAGACAATAAAATTTGCAGTCTAATGTAAAGGAAGACTTACTATAATTTTAGCCCATTAGTTATAAGGCAGAATATGTTTTAAATGACATATATTCTAGTTGCCTTAGACTTAAAAAAAAGTTTTACAAGAGTAGATTATAATGTGTCAAATTTATCCTTCACCCCATTTAGGCAACAGCTGTGTTGAATGTACAATCTGTTTTAACAATTCCTATAATCTTCTGTG
>SJYC01147151.1:0-13892 GCA_006408675.1 Madoqua kirkii | reverse complement strand
TGTATTTCTGGTAGCATATTCAGTTGGTATCTGTGTATTACTCAGCTTGCCCTTGATCAGATCAATTTCATTTTTTATCCTGAGGACATAAAAAGATTTTATTTACCTGATTCCCTCACAATTAGGAATTACCATGTAATTGGCTTCTACCAAAAGGAAATAGGCCGATCAAGACTGGCATCTTAAAGCTTATTGTGTTTTTCTCCCTGTCTCATTCTGTCCTGTTGAAACAAAGTCAAATCCAAGTTCACCAAGGGCTTACTTAAGGATAACAACCCTTGGCCTACTTGATAGTAAGTCTTTTCAAACAGAAATATAACTCAGGGGATGAGACTGAAAGTCTAGTTCTCCTTTTGAAGGCTGAAAAACTCGAGATAATCCCCAATATGTCAAAGAAATATATGAGATCTGAGAACTAAGTCTCTAAGATATTGTTGAGGTGAGGACTCACACAGGAAGTTGCCAGAAAAAAATAAGAAGGTTAAAGTAATGCTCAAAATTCTCCAAGCCAGGCTTCAGCAATATGTGAATCGTGAACTTCCTGATGTTCAAGCTGGTTTTAGAAAAGGCAGAGGAACCAGAGATCAAATTGCCAACATCTGCTGGATCATCAAAAAAGCAAGAGAGTTCCAGAAAAACATCTATTTCTGCTTTATTGACTATACCAAAGCCTTTGACTGTGTGGATCACAATAAACTGTGGAAAATTCTGAAAGAGATGGGAATATCAGACCACCTGACCTGCCTCTTGAGAAACCTGTATGCAGGTCAGGAAGCAACAGTTAGAACTGGACATGGAACAACAGACTGGTTCTAACTAGGAAAAGGAGTACATAAAGGCTGTATATTGTCACCCTGCTTATTTAACTTATATGCAGAGTACATCATGAGAAATGCTGGGCTGGAAGAAGCACAAGCTAGAATGAAGATTGCCAGGAGAAATATCAATAACCTCAGATATGCAGATGACACCACCCTTATGGCAGAAAGTGAAGAGGAGCTAAAAAGCCTCTTGATGAAAGTGAAAGTGGAGAGTGAAAAAGTTGGCTTAGAGCTCAACATTCAGAAGATGAAGATCATGGCATCTGGTCCCATCAATTCATGGAAAATAAATGGGGAAACAGTGGAAACAGTGTCAGACTTTATTTTTCTGGGCTCCAAAATCACTGCAGATGGTGACTACAGCCATGAAATTAAGACACTTACTCCTTGGAAGAAAAGTGATGACCAACCTAGATAGCATATTCAAAAGCAGAGACATTACTTTGCCAACAAAGGTCCGTCTAGACAAGGCTATGGTTTTTCCTTTGGTCATGTATGGATGTGAGAGTTGGACTGTAAAGAAACCTGAGCACCGAAAAATTGATGCTTTTGAACTGTCGTGTTGGAGAAGACTCTTGAGGGTCTCTTGGACTACAAGGAGATCCATCCAGTCCATTCTGAAGGAGATCAACCCTGTGATTTGTTTGGAAGGAATGATGCTAAAGCTGAAACTCCAGTACTTTGGCCACCTCATGTGAAGAGTTGACTCACTGGAAAAGACTCTGATGCTGGGAGGGATTGGGGGCAGGGGGAGAAGGGGATGACCGAGGATGAGATGGCTGGATGGCATCACGGACTCGATGGACGTGAGTCAGAGTGAACTCCGGGAGTTGCTGATGGACAGGGAGGCCTGATGTGCTGCGATTCGTGGGTTCACAAAGAGTCGGACATGACTGAGTGAGTGAACTGAACTGAACTGAAGGTTTCAAGAGGGTTCTGCTTCCAAAGATGCTACAATCTTAGACTAAAAGCATGTGTAACTGTTTAAGACTTGAAACAACCTTTAGGCATCAACCTTCTTCAGGCTTGGAAGTGGGATGACAACACTGCGTGGTGCCCAAGAGAGGTATAAGCCCACCACTTATTTCACATACGTTCATAGAAGATGATGGAAAGGGAAGAGTCTCTCAAAGGGCAGACCCAGGGACTACCAAGAAAAACTGACCAGGAGATTACACTCAAAAAGTAAAATCAGAATTTAATTAAGAATTTTTTTATCCCCAAGTCCTTTACAACAGCTCCTAGTTTTCCATTTTTTTCTTCTTTTGAAAGTCACATTTTGTTCTGTCATTATCCTACCATTGAGAATCAGTTATGTGAGAGGCATTCAACTTATTATTTCTTCCAATTTTTTTTTAAGTTTGAAGAGATCTGTGCTTCACTTCGAGATACTGGACTGGGAATTTGGTGTATTCAAAAGATAAAATTTCAGAGAGTGTCGTGTGAATACTCTACTCACTGACGAAGAATATAAAGCATGCAGAAAGAAATCAGCATTTCATTTATTTTTTAAAAATGCAGAGCAATCCCATCTATCAGGAATCCTTCTTTGATTTCAGGTAGGTTTTCTTTAAGACTTTCCAATGTAAAAAAGCAGTGTAGGAATCCAGTAGAAATTCGTGGAAAACAAAAGTGGTTGTAAACCACATTGATTCTAACTAAATGTAGAGATGTGGTCACTAATATTAAGCTCTGGTAATTAATAATTGTAAATAAACTGGTTCATTTTTCCACCATGTTATGTATACTACACAATACACTTATGAATGAAAAAATGGTTAAGCACATTTAATTTTCTTGTACAATTAAACAATAATTACTTGCTAATTTTCTGAGTTAACAGTGTTTTTAAGAAGGCAATATTTCAAGAAAAAGAAGATATTAAAGCACTTTTTCTCTCTTTTACCTTCTCAGTTGAGGCATGTAGATTAGGAAAAACAGCACTTTAGTTGTTTTTGAAAAACCTTATATATAACTTCCATTTTGAAATATATATTAATGTCCAATATAATTTATATTTTAGAATACACACACATCTCTTACTTTTCTTAAAGTACAAATGGCTATTGAATCATGAGTAAAATATAAAAAGGACCACAAGATTATTAATAGTTAAAAATGAAATGCACTATAGTATTCTAAACATGGATCCAATAATAAGTTCCGAAAGATCTCCACTTCGTTGATGTTTAACAGAAAGAGAGAACTATCTGTATATCCATATATCAGAACATTCTCACATAGCAGTATATAACTAGAGACATATTCTCCAGAGTGACAGATTTTTTACTTTCCTATAGTGCTGTTCCCTGTGTGATTTAATTCAGATAAATATGGTTTAAAACTGCATCAAATAAAAAGTGAAACTGGTTGTCAAATGCAATATCTTAAAATGACTTTTCTATATTAGCATGTCACTCTAAGTAAAGCCACAGTTTGGACATTCTTTATCTAATTAGATATTTGAAATCTGAGCATGCATCTTAATCTAAAATTGGGACCAAATTTCACTAGCAAAATCTTGCACTAGCATGATACTACTTTTTAAAGTCAAATTTCATAACGACAATATCATTCATGTTAACTTTTCCATTTTGATTTCTTCGTGTTTGTCTTCCTCTTCTATGTGCATCTGTTGCTTCATTTTATTTTGAGAGCTCTTTGAAGATTATCCTGAAATACCATCTACTGCTAACATGCTTGAGATCAATGATCAGATAATGGTGGACACAGGTGTCCTTATTCTGGGTGATGTGCTGTTTCCTTCTTCCAGATGTTTTTCAAAGCTGACCTTAAATTCTCAATTACTGTGTCTTCCATGAAGCATTAGGAGATTGTGAGTACACCCTCCTAAAGTGACCTCTACTTCTTTTAAAATACTGTGCTCTTAAAAAACCTAACATTCATAGTAGATGAACACTAAATTTTTTAGACCAGTGTGTTACACTAAATTCTCCTGTTAGATAATTGTGAGATTATAATCTCTCCTAAATTCTAAGACATTTAAGAATATGCTGTTAAATTTTGTGGTTCATATGTTTAATTAATGTAGTTCAGTATGTTTAATAGAATATACTATTATAGCAGAGTCCTCATAAACATTTACATGGTGAACAAACAAAATACATGTATTTCTAACAACTACTACTTGATAGAAATTTAATTTTGTTGTGAATGTTGCTTTTGAGATTCCTTGCTGCTCTCAACATCATGAAACTGCATTTATTCAGATATATTTATACTTCTTTTAACTACTTCATTATGAAAACTATTAAATGTAATATTAATATTCAACCTTCAAATTTAAAATTATAAGCTGCATATTAGAGGAATTATTCTAGATTTCCGTAATATTTTTTGCAAAAATTGTCTGAGCATCTTACAGAGAAAGATAAATTAAGATGAAAACCAAGTAAACAACCTCATCAGAATGGATTCAGATGAAAACCTGGGTATACATTTCATACTTCCATAGAGTAGAGTGCTTCCATGATAGTTCAGTCGGTAAAGAATCCGCCTGCAATGCAGGAGATCCCGGTCCAATTCCTGGATTGGGAAGATCTGCTGGAGAAGGGACAGGCTACCCACTCCAGTATTCTTGGGCTTCCCTGTGGCTCAGCTGATAAAGAATCTGCCTGCAATGTGGGAGTCATGTGTTCAATCCCTGGATTGGGAAGATCCACTAGAGAAGGGAAAGGCTACCCACTCCAGTACTCGCCTGAAAAATTCCATGGACAGAGGAGCCTGGTAGGCTACAGCCCATGGGGTCACTAAGAGTCGCACACAACTGAGCGACTTCACTTTCACTTTCACCTACTATGTACCAGGCACTATTATGTAGTAGTATTAGGTATTTGTTAAATATTTGTTGAGTTAATGATCTGTCACATTGTGGATAAGCCATTTAGGATCACCATTTCCATCCCCATCTATGTATATTCTTAACTTTCATGTATTTTCAAATGTGAAACATTGTTACTATATAACTGGAAGATATTGCTGACTAAGTGTATTACAGAATCTTCCATTTGTGAATGATTCTTACAAATGAGCATCAGAAATTGAAATTTAAAAAGATCAACCCACTAAAAGTATTTTGACATCCTTGTTTCTCCTACTTTTCATAATTTGTATTTTGTTTGTTTGTGAAAGATGTTCTCATATCACTTATCTATTGAGAATACGGAGAACACACAGTTCATTTTAATGTCATGTATATACACTTTAGATACTGATTAGCTTATCTGGAATGAAAAATAGATACTGGATGGTGACATACAAACCAGGTAAATAGCTGTTGAAAGATTTTCCTACTAGTTTCCATACATTCTATAATGATAAAATACAGACTAAAAATATATATACTTCTAAGTTATTTTGAATTTTGCATACCTTTGAAATAAACAAACATTTGATAAAGAAACATCTCCACGAACATTTGTAACTTTCTATTGTTATATGTGATAACTGTCTAGTATATAATTTGCTTATATTTTATCTCAATGTCTTCCTCCCACTAAGAAAAATCATTTGAATTTTTTTTTGACTAAACATTGGCTATGACTCTCAAATTTTAAAATTCTGTATTGCTCTTCCCATATGAAAAGCAAGCATGACAAAATAATCTTCTGAGGCCGAATAGAATGATTTCATCATAGCATGAAATAAGCATTATGGCTCTGTCTTTGTTACCCACCTACCCTTCAATCCATGTATCCATCATCTATTTCTCTGTCAACAAACTCATTAATGTTCACACTGAATATATATTTACTGAACTACCCTACATATTACTTTTGCATTTATTGAAACACAAATTTTCATACGGTTTTCTCAACTCTACACACTCTGTGAAATCACTGATAGTCTATCCATGTCAAAATTCTACAGACTTCAGTAACATTTTAAAAATGGAAAAAGGAAAGCTGAGAATTTCTACAAAGATAGAAAATAAAAAGTGTGGTAAGCTGGAAGGCAAGGTGCCTAATTGCTCTGCATAGTAACTATATTTCTATAATAATTTTAGTCTCACTATCAGTTGAAAAGGGGAAGTAACATTTCCCTTGATATGGCCTGGATAAAGCTCATGATTTGCCCTCAGCATATGCAATTAACTTCCAATGCATTTGCATACTGGGAATGCAAAACCAGGTAATTCTCACCCGGAATCCTTTCCAGTTTGGCATTTCTGACAGCATTCTTGAGAACCTTCCACGAATTTAGAATGTGTTTAAGTTAGCATCCCATAAAACTCGCTGATACTCAATCATTATTTTCTTCAGGGTCTATTAGCCTTACTTGAATTTGTCACATATGGATGGCTAGACTAATATTTTCTTTCTTATTAAATCTCTCTTTTTTTCCCTTTGGTTAGCACTACCACCTGGTGACCTGGAGAGTTGATACTGAACTTCTGTTTAATCCTCATCCTAATTAAGTGAAGCAGCTGAGCAGCCAGAAACCTCTGCCTCCTTCCCTTTTGAGGCTCAAATCCACTGCACTCCAGGCCATTCAGTTTAGGAAGGAAGAACGCAATCTGTGATTGAAATGTGGTCTGTTCCACAGGGCCCGGTGTTACTTCTTAGCTTCTGAGTTGGCCTGTACTCATATCTTTAAAGAACATTAAAGAGGCTTTGGCACACTTACAAGTCAAGTTTCCTAATCTGATGTTTGCTCACATCCAAAACAGTGAAGACCTCTTCACCAGTACTCCATTCCTCATAAGGGGACGTGAAGCATTACATGCAATTAAAGGAAAACATCACGTATTTAAAATCATCTCCCAAAGCATTAAGATTCGCCATATTAGCAAAAGTGTCTGATATTGTGAATTATCACTCACCTTTGTGGCACAAATGTTGGAACTAAATTTCCTTTCCTTTCTCCTCTTTCCCAAATTATTATCTCTTCAAATATAAAAATGAAATCTTTCATGCTTCATGTCAAGCAGAAACTAATGTAAGATACTTTTTTCCATTACCTTTTTTCTAGTTTTCTTATCAAGATAACATTGCTACCTTAGGTAAATAAATGCTAAAGCACAAAACAGATTTTATGAGTTCTAGGAGAAAATTATGAGCAGCCCTTTAGTACTGGCTGATTACTACATTTGTTAAGAAAGACTGCTATCAGAAAGCCCCTATGAATCTCTGTTCTAAAGTGGGAAAGTATCATTTCAAGATAATTTAAAGGAATTACTCTAACATAAAACCTCCATTAACACCTGTACTCATACTGCTTAGTCACTAAGTGGTGTCTGACTCTTTTTTGACCCCATGGGATGTTCCAGGAAAGAACACTGGAGTGGGTTGCCATTTCTTTCTCCAATATTCATATATTACTAATTTTTAACTTTATTTATAATTTAATTTATCATAATAGAAATGAGGTTTCTTGAGAGCTCTTTGAAAATTAGGCTTTTACATTGACAGACTAAATGTCAGAGGATTCATTTAATTTTTCACACACTAAGTCTACCATAAAACTCTCATTTTCTTCTTATCAACTATTTCTTGCTGGAAAAAATGTCATTACTTTTCTTTTCTTTCCTTCATCTTTCTAAGTTCCCGATTCCTTCACGTATCACAGAAAAACCACAAAACCCAAACATGCCTTCTTCTCACAGTTTACATTTGTTCCAGGTAATTCTAGTTTTCCTGCCTATTGCACTGTCAACAGATTTAAAAATTACCCAGGTTTAGATGCCAGATTAACTTGCAAAAAAATTCTGCCATGTCCTTCACCATGGAAAACTTCTGAACACATCAGAATTCAGTATGCATATGTATGGTTGATCTATGCCAGTATGCTCATTTAAACATAAAGGTGTCCCTTAATTATATGAGATTCCTTCAGGAGCTTTCCATGCTTAGGAAAGTTTCTAAGACACTCAGATTTTGAATTCTGTTCATAGCTATCCAATGGCATATTTGAAATGGTAAAATATTTAATAGCAAGAATTTTTTAAAAAAAGTGGTTTTTGAAGAATTACAAATAAGTCCCTGATGTCCTGATTGTTGAATGATCAGCTCCTGACACTAGTATCCAAACAAAGATGTGCTCACTGTTGTTAAGAATACTATATAAGGACTTTCAGCTTCACAGGAGCATCTGCCTAAGCTGATGCCATAAATACCTTCTGCTCCTCAAAAGGAGTGGTTTTCACATTGCTGTGGGTGTCAGAATCACTTGAATTACTTCAGAGAATGCAGACTCTTAGGTAGCGGTGGGGATATACAATTTTTAATAAAACATCTCAGGTACAGTATGCTGACGCAGGTGGTCTCAAGGTTCATATTCAAAGAAGCACTGCACCTGAATATGCAAAAGATTCCAGCAAGCAGCAGAGGAGATGACTCAAATCCATGAAAGGAAAACCACTAAGACAGTACTATCACAGTCCAAGAATCTAAGATCAGAGGAATATTTAGGTCTTTATGCTAAAAGCACATGTTAAAAATATCTATTCGAGTAAAATTGATGGTGTAAATGGCCATCTTGGAAGAAGCTCTACCTAGATAATGTAAATTATTTGTGAATAGGTAAGTATTTCAAATTATTGGAAGGTTCAGAGAAATCCTAGAGAAATTCTTATGAAATTTAGGCTTATGTTCCAGACCAATTATAAAATCAAAAGAATCATAACTTTATGGTAAATGTAACCAGACAGTACTAACTATACTGTACATTATATATATATTTTAATTTGTGAGACTTTAAAAAGATTATAAACACTTATTCAAGCAAATTTGTATTTGCATTTGGAAATAGACTATCCTTAAAAAAAGAATGGCTTATGCAAATCCATGTATGTTACAAACATCACTTACACTGTTAAGTACAGGCTTTTTTTTCAATTGGAGGAAACTTACTGTACAATGTTGTGTTGGTTTCCACTGTAGCACTGACATATATACAAATATCACTTTGCTTTTGTAACTCAAGACTTGAGGCCTTTCCTATGAAAAAGTATCAAACCTAGAGAAGAATGTCAAAATATCTTTCCTCTTTCTATTCAGCACTCTCAGACATTAAAACATTTTCACCTATAGACCTGAAACACAAATTTAGCACCAGAAGGTTACACATTTGCTTTTGATTTCATGAAGTACAACTGAAAAGTCTCCAAGAAAGTGTGCCATCCTCAAGAGCCGCAGTGCTTGCGTGCCAGGCTGCTTCAATTGTGTCCAGCTCTGTGACCCTATGGACATAGCCCCCAGGCTCCTCTGTCAGTGGGATTTCCCAGGCAAGAACACTGGGGTGGGTTGCCTTTTACTCTTTCAGAGGATTTTCCCTTAATGCCTCAAGAGGTTTATTCTCAGGAATAGCTGGTATGTACGGCAGCTCCCTCTAAATCCTTACCTCAAGGATAACATCTGTGACTTCACCCTCATAAGGTTTCTAAATATAGCTCAAAGGAACACATTACCTCATTTTCTAACCTTGAGCAAACAAGCATATGCCTGTGGGAACAGTTTGGCTTGAAAATTCAGAAATATACTCTAGACTTTCACTGGGTTACATAGAAAGAAAGAGAAGACTCTTAGCCCATTATAGTAAATGTCCTGAAATGCTTTCAAATTATTTTTAACATTTACTGTGACAAAGTGTTACATAAACTAATTCAATTTACAGTCCTCTTAGATAGGAATTTTTAAGTAATTGCATACAGAAAGTTATAAAATGAGAGGGCTTCAAGGTGACTTTTTTTGTATGTCTCAAGAGGAGCCTTAGCTGATAATGACAAATAGATAATTAAATCTCTAACCTCTCAGATGGGAGAAATACTTTAATCTCTTGGGTATGGCCACAAAGCTCCTGAATGGATTCATTACGAGTCTCTGCTCAGGGCATGGAAAGATATTCCCTGGTCAGAAAGTCCAAAAGTATAACCACAAGCTAACTTTAGTAGCCTTTGATCAATGGCAGAAGGTTGGAAGTACAGAGCTAACAATAAATCCTAGTTTGCAATAAACAATTTTATCACTTTTAGGATTTCATAAATATATAATTGCAATCCTTTTGCACATACATTCTAGTAGTCTAACAAAAAATAAATAAGAATATAATCATACATGGATACTTCTCCCAAATGAGTCTAATATAAACAGATAAAGAATCATTCTTCTCACCCTCCCCAGTGAGTAAATATGAAATCCATTTTAATCAGTATTCTCAGTATTCTATTAATAACTCTTGTGATTCCATTATAAAATACAGCTAAGGAAGAAAAGTGTTTATACTAAAATTATATAGTACTTTTGAAAAAGAAGGCGGCAAGGATTGATGAAAGAATTCTAAAATTAAACATCCTTTGTGAAACCAGAATTTATAAAGCAGTAGACAGTGTCAGTCTAAAATCATCGCAGATGGTGACTGCACCATGAAATTAGAAGATGATTGTTTCTTGGCAGGAAAACTATGACAAACCTAGTCAGTGTATTAAAAAGCAAAGACATCAT
The DNA here is from genome assembly GCA_006408675.1 of Madoqua kirkii. NCBI lineage: Eukaryota > Metazoa > Chordata > Mammalia > Artiodactyla > Bovidae > Madoqua > Madoqua kirkii. The sequence continues at coordinate 3,610 of SJYC01147151.1, read as the reverse complement.
TTTGCCAACAAAGGTCTGTAGAGTCAAGAATATGGTCTCTCCAGTAGTCATGTATGAATATGAGAGTTGGGCTATCAAGAAGGCTGAGCACCAAAGAATTAATTGGTGCTTTCAAACTGTAGTGTTGGAGAAGAGTCTTGAGAGACCCTTGGACAGCAAAGAGATCCAACCAGTCAAAAAGTAATAATCTCCAATTAAAATAAATAAATTTATTTTTTAATAAATTAAAAAAATAATAAAGGGAATCAGTCCTGACTATTCACTGGAAGGACTGATACTGAAGGTGAAGCTTTACCTGACGTGAAGAGCTGACTCATTGGAAAAGACCCTGATGCTGGGAAAGATTGAGGGCAGAAGAAGAGGGCAACAGAGGATGAGACGGTTGGATGGCATCACTGATTCAATGGACATGAACTTTGGCAAACTCCAGGAGATGGAGTTTGGGTAAGGGGTAGGGAGGCCTGGCATGCTGCAGTCCATTGGGTCACAAAGAGCCGGGAAGGGCTTGGCGATTGAACACAATGAACAGACAGGCTCAGAGGGATCCAGGATTCTTAATCAGGTTTTGCATGGCAGTGTTCAGGTGAAGTGAAGTAGTCCTATTATCTCCACAACTGACTTGGGTAATCAGGATAAAATGTCCAGTCTGCCAAAGTATTTCTTATAAAAGGTTTCTAGGTCCTTACTTCTCAGTATTACAAAAGGTCAGCACGTGGCAATTTAAACATCCAGCCATCGACACAGGAAAGTTACTCTTCATCTAGCCCAGTTCAGGATGAACTTGCCTTTTAGGTACACAATGTTCCTATTTTCTGCAATAAGCAAAGAAATAATGAACACATGTGTTGCAGGAGAAACTTTAAACAAAGTGCAGGATGACCATCCAGAAGACACAGAACTTCTAATAAAAACTATGAGACAAGAAGTCTCACAGGCAGCAGGTGACTACCACTTAGTTTGCAAATGTTAAGTCGGTTTTAACAATGCTGCTAGCTCCTGAAACTACAGCCCAGAAACAGCAACAACAGAGGAGGGTAGGTTTGGAGCAGTCTCATCATCTGCTTCCTCATGAGCCATTAGATTTTCACTGGCTCATCTACTGAATTTGCAGTTCCTCTAATGGCACTCCTGAGAGTTCTCTCAGACTTTTAAACTCAGAAACAAGTTGATAAAAATGTGTGTATTAATTTCTTAATTCATAGAGTCTTCAGAAATGTATTGAGTACTACTGATGGCAGCTCACCAGTACTTCAAGCCCTTCTAGGTGTGACACTCATGATCTCCAGGCCCAGGTCTTTGTGCTTATTGCAAATACATCACTGGTATTTTAAAAGAGATAACTGTTATCGTCTTTCCCAACACAACTTGCAAACTAGGCTGTAAGATTCAGCCCTAGCTGAGGCTTTTTTAGGTGACTGGATCCTTAATGGAATAGCCTGTATCAGAATTTTTAAATAGATGTTATTCAGGCTAAAGCATATGTTATGACATTAATAATGTAATAATCTGGCATGTGTTATACATAATTAAATTTTCCAGGAAACTGGTGACTAAATAAATAAATCAGTGCAGTAACTGCCCAGGGCAAGGGTGGCACTGATGATGTATCTCTGGAATTCTTTTAAATATGAACAAATGTTCCAAATAATTTTCATGTATTTTGAATGTTTTCAAACAAAATATCACACAGGTCCACAATCCAGTGATACACACTTGCATAGCTTTTAAAAATAATATCAGAGCATGTTAATGGCTTTTAATATCCAAATCCAGTGGTTGTTATACTTTCTGTGGCAAATATTCCAAATTTCCAGTTTCTAGTATATTAAGTGAATAAATAACTTCAATATGAGTTCTTATATAATCTAACTGCCAATTCCACTCCTTCTTAAATCTATGTTTTAATCAGTTTGTTCCATGAGTATCACTGGGGTGACAGTTCCCTTGCCTTAAATCCATCCTCTAGTTTACATTTTCCCCTGCTCTCATTTTGCTACTTTCAAAACTTTAATGGATTTTCATAGCAAATTTTCATTCTCTTGATGTTATTTCCTATATGATGTCCATCACCCATGGACAGAAAGATCAAGCCAGTCAATCATAAAGGAAATCAACCCTGAATACTTGTTGAAAAGACTGTTGCTGAAGCTGAAGCACCAATACTTTGGCCACTTGATGTGAAGAGCTGACTCATTGGAAAATACCCTGATGCTGGGAAAGACTGACGGCAAGAGGAGAAGGGGGTGGATGAAACAGAGGATGAAACAGTTGGATGGCACCAGTGACTCAATGGACATGAATTTGAGTAAACTCAGGAAGATAGTGGACAGGGAAATACAGCCTGCTGCAGCTCTTAGGGTCACAAAGAGTCAGACATGACTTAGCAACTGAACAGCAACAACAATCTTTCTAGACCACAGTAATTCTTTGCTTTCTGACACTTTCATAATATTTTATAGATCATATTGACACACTGAGTACAGTTTATTGACTACAGTGTATTGTCCCTGCTAGACCATGAACTCACTGAAAACAAGAACTGCATCTTGTTCATTTTTATATCTCTCGATCTAGCAATGCTTCATCACAACAAAGGTGAAGGTGAAGGTGAAGTCGCTCAGTCATGTCCGACTCTCTGTGATCCCATGGGCTGTAATCTACTAGGCTTCTCCATCCATGGGATTCTCCAGGCAAGAATACTGGAGTGGACTGCCATTTCCTTCTCCAGGGGGTCTTCCCGACCCAGGGATTGAACCTAGGTCTCCCGCATTGGAGGCAGATGATTTAGCCTCTGAGCCACCAGGGAAGCCCCATCACAACAAAGCCCAACAACAAACATGAAGGACCACTTACAAAAAATATATATATATCTAGGCATTTAGTCACTAATTCCAAAGTTCAAGTCATAATACAATGACTTTTGCAAGGCAACCGATTAGTTCCTTACATACAAGGAATGAAAATTAGAACATGGAAGTGCAAAAGCAGTGCCATTTCCTATATAAGCAGATATCATTTAAAAAAGTGAGGGAGTAATATGACACTGCCAGAACTCATGTAAATGGAGCTACAGAACTTCCTAAGGCCCTAAATAAGTGGGGATAAATGTTTTGGTATTGGAAAACTCACATTTGAAAAGATGCTAATTCTTTAAAAATTAAGTTATAAATCCAACGCACATTCAGTCATAACTACAGCAGGATTTTTAACAGCTTTGTCAAATTGATTTTGAGATCTATACTTAAGATAAAAAATATATAAGATTTTGAACAAGAGGAAATGTCGCCAACCACAACACACTATGCTGCCACTGCTAAGTCACTTCAGTTGTGTCCGACTCTGTGCGACCCCACAGACGGTAGCCCACCAGGCTCCCCCATCCCTGGGATTCTCCAGGCAAGAACACTGGAGTGGGTTGCCATTTCCTTCTCCAGTGCATGAAAGTGAAAAGTGAAAGTGAAGTTGCTCAGTTGTGTCTGACTCTTTGCGACCCCATGGACTGCAGCCTACCAGGCTCCTCCGTCCATGGGATTTTCCAGGCAAGGGTACTGGAGTGGGGTGCCATTGCCTTCTCCAACACACTATAAAGCTAAGCTAATCAGAACAACAT
>SJYC01147150.1:0-12568 GCA_006408675.1 Madoqua kirkii | reverse complement strand
TATAAAGAAAGCTGAGTGATGAAGAATTGATGCTTTTGAACTGTGGTGTTGGAGAAGACTCTTGAGAGTCATTTGGACTGCAAAGAGATCCAACCAGTCCATCCCAAAGGAAATCAGTCCTGAATATTCATTGGAAGGACTGATGTTAAAGCTGAAGCTCCAATACTTTGGCCACCTGATGTGAAGAACTGACACATTGGAAAAGACCTTGATGCTGGGAAAGACTGAGGACAGAAGAAGGGGATGACAGAGGATGAGATGGTTGGATGGCATCACCGACTCAATGAACATGAGTTTGAGTAAACTCCGGGAGTTGGTGATGGACAGGGAAGCTTGGCGTGCTGCAGTCCATGGGGTCGCAAAGAGTTAGACATGACTGAGCAACTGAACGGAACTGAACTGAATGCATGTTTAATGAATGGCTAAATGAAGTATAAGGCAAATAAAATATCATCATTCCAACACTGTCCATAGTTCTCCTCTTATTGTGTATATTTACTTCTATTAAAGGGTAGAGAATATTTTTGGTATGTGGAGAGTTAAGTATGCTGATGTGATTGCTCTAAATTTGTACAGTACCTTTTCCAATTAGAATCTCTCTTCTAGCAATGTTAGGGTCAATATTAGGGTAGGTTAGGTCAGTATTAGGGTAATATTAAATATCAATGTATCAGTAACTACAGAACTCATAAAACCTTTACAATGAATTTTTATTTGTGTAAACAATGACAAGTGAGATGCAAACCACTATTGACTGCCATGTGCATTTCTCTAAAAAATAATCGAGATCACTTACAAAATCTTGTAAAAACAAGTTAATCTGAGCCACTTTGGCAGACAGTCTGGTAGTTTATTGCAAAGCTAAATATAGTTTTACCCAACAACCCAGACATTATGCTCTACGTTTCACCTAATGAGTACAGAACTGTATACACACCAAAGCCTGCACATGAAAGGTTGCTGCAGCTTATGTTTAATTGCCAGCAGTAGGAGATAACCAATACATCCTTCAATAAGTAAACAAACTGTGATAAATTCATGCAAGGGAAGGTTGCTGTGCGGTGCTGTGCTTTGCTCAGTCATATCTGACTCTCTGTGGCCCCATGGACTATAGCCCTCCATCCATGGGAGTTCCCAGGCAAGAAAACTGTAGTGGGTTGCCATTTCTTATGCCAGTGGATCTTCCTGATCCAGAGATTGAACCTGCATCTCCTCAGGCTCTTACATTGCAATTCTTTACCTAACTGAGCCACCTGGGAAGCCCCATGAGGGAAGGTTATTCAACAGTATAAAGAAATGAATTATCAAACCATGAAAAGACATGGAGAAACTTAAATAAACATTCCTAAGTCAAACAAGACAGTCTGAAAATGCTACATATTGCATAATTTTAACCACATGACACTGGAAAAGTCAAAACCATAGAGAGTAAGATTAGATGTTGCCAGAGGTCTGAAGGGGAAGGAGAGGGAGAGGAATGAATAGGTGGAGCATGGGATTTTTTTAGGGCAGCGGCACTATTCTTTTTTCTTTGTTTTCGTTCCCCAGCCAGGGACTGAACCCATGCCCCATGCATTGGGAGCACAGAGGAGTCTTAACCACTGGACCAGCAGAGAAGTCTCTACTACACTCTATGATACTATCCTGGTAGATATGACATAATGTATTTGTCAAAATCCACAGAACTGTATAACACAAGCCCTAATATAAACTCTAGAATTTAGTTAATGATAAAATATCAATTTTGGTTCATCAATTGTATCAAATGAACCACACTAATGAAAGATGTTAATAATTGGGGGAATTGTTTTGAGGCCAGGAGGTAATATGGGAACTCCCTGTTCTTTTCATTTTTTCCATAAATCTAAAAATTTTCTGAAAAATAAAGCCCTAAATTTTAAAAAGAAGCTAATAATCAGCTATGTGTTCATAATCCTACAATAGAAATTTGACTGAACTGATGCCATATGCCCTCTAAGAATTTGAGCTTAACTGTTTGGCTGCATATGTGCCCCTACATGAAACTTTAGTTTTTATTGCTATCCTCACCTCAAATCACACTATAGGGAGGTGAGGAACTAATAAGCATGGGTGAAGTTAAATACTTTTACTGGGCAACAAGGCATGGTTTTTCTTCAGATTTTATTATTATTATTTAAGAGTCTTTCTTTCTCTCTTTCCATGTGTAACTGGATACCTCATATATTTCTGTTGAACAGGAACTAACAACTTCCACTTCAAAACAGAATGGAACACATCTCTTTTCTCTCCACAAACCAAACAAATATGACAGCTAAAGACTTTTCAATAAAGGAATAAACCTACAAGAATAGAAAGTTCAAGAGAAGACAATGCAACAACATTTTGGAAGCTGAAAAGCTAACATGTGAGTTATAGTTGATTAAACAAACTTCAAAAAGCTGAATCCTTGGCTAACGCTGTGGACAAGCCAAGAAGTTATTTGAGCCAGAGCAGAAGCCCCAAACTAGATAGCTTGAGGTATCTCTGGAGTAAGACCAAAGACATTTAAGACAGAAGTAGGCTCTCTTGTTTTCCCTCTCCTACTCTACAGAGCCAGACAACATTCCTCCCCACCCCATGCACAAACTCACTTTACTATCCAACACCATTTTTTCCTTTTTATTAATCGATTTGCTTGTTTTCTTATATTGTCTGATATCAAACACATTGTTTTTACATCTTATTTGGAAGAAAGATAGGCAAGGAGTGGGGAGCAGAGGAGGAAGGCGAGGAGAAATTGAAGGGAGGGAAGAAGGAAACCAGCAAGACGTAACAGATTCAAAATTGGGATCAACTATCACCTGTGAAATATACAGCTAGTGGAAAGCTGCTATATAACATAGGGAGCCCAGCCTGGCACTCTGTGATGACCTAGAGGAGTTGGTGGATGGGTTGGTGGATGGAGGCTCACGAGGAAGGGAATATATGTAATTTTGACTAATTCATGTTGTTGTACAGGAGAAACCAACACAACACTGTAAAGCAATTTTCCTCCAACCAAAGAGATTTTTTAAAATGGGATCAGAGATAACTTCAGTGTATTAAATGATGAGGAGAGAAACAGTAGTAGGAGATAGCATTTATTAATCAAATAACGGGGCTTCCCTGGTGGCTCAGATGGTAAAGAATCTGCCTGCAATGCAGGAGACCCCGGTTCTATCTCTGGATTGGGACGATCCCCTAGAGAAGGGAATGGCAACCCACTCCAGTATTCTTCCCTGGAGAATCCCATGGACTATACTAATATCACCTTTGTGTTCTCAGGGACCTAAAAGGAATGGGGGTGGGGGTGTTCATCAAAAGAGCACATAGGCCTCCTTTTTCCTTCCTGTCATATTTTATCTGAGCTAAAGCAAAACTTTCTCCATAAATATACGTTTATAAACATACATTTATCTGTAAGAAATTCTCTACAAAGAATCAATACAATCAAGTAAAGAATAAGCAACTATGTTGAGCCACAAGTGAAATAAGGCAAAATAATATCTTTAATCATTTAGTGAGCTCTAAAGACCTAAAGGATAAAAAGTAATACAGGCAAAAATAATCACTTTCTCAAGAAGAAAATGACCTACTTTTTTTGGTCCACAAAGGTCCCCTAAATAATGATCAAAATATAAACTAAATTTTATGGTTTTCTTCAGTTTTATAGATAACAAGGCATCTAGTATAAGATGATGATACTGGTTATTTAGGATGATAAGGAAAATATTCTCAGGTTATCACTGATCTAGTTAGAGAAAGAAAGTAGAGTACACAAGCCTTTCTCCAACTCTACTGAATATGTTTCCCTCAAAAGAGGTGGGAGAGAGTATACCTGTGTGGGATTTACTTCCACATATAATATAAAAGGGTTACTATTCAAATCTATGCATCATTGATATGTATCTTCCATTTCTATGAAGGATAAGTTCAATAGACATACTTTAACTTACAGAAAAATAATAAAAGGCGATTGCCTAACTATAACAAGGATAAAAGGTATTTAATTATCATAATTTTGAGATTTAACTTTTTCATGCAATGGTAAAATATTTTGAAAAGTAAATGCTATATATAACAGAAAATCTGTTTCAATGGATGCACACACAATTTTGGTGTATGGTAATCAAGTGAATCAATCATAAGACAAAGTTATCATGAAATAGAGTTAATTAGGTATAGGCTTGGGGTATGGCAGATGGAAGGTGTAACATATGAAAGGAAGTTAAGCACTTTTTTGAATTCTGATTTTCTGGGTGGTTCCCCTTGTCATATAATGAACTATTACATTTCATTTCTGAATAACTGAGGAGATTAAAGCATTCAACTGTAGCTCATGAATTACTCTGAAAGCTATTCAGAATTTAAATGTTATAACTGGTGGTCTCTCATTTTTCATTGTCTAATTAATGAGTTTATGAATAAACAAATGCATTTAAATATTGCAAACAGCAGACCAGACATGCACCCCCAATTCATTCATTCATTCAGTTAGTCATTTATTCACTATCTACTGATCAGATCTTACCCTAAATGACAGACTGAATAAGATACACATTTTATGCTCCTATTGCATTCACAAGTCAATATGAAAACAGATATTAAACAAACATACGAAGTGTTTGTTACCAATAACAAAAAGTAGATGAATGAGCTGTGGAAAAGAACAAAAGCATAGATGAAAAGGGAATTATTTTAGAGAGGGAGGTCAGCAAAACCTCCCTGAGAAAAACATTTAAACAGAGCAGGCCAAGCATGGAAAGGAATATTTCAAACAGTGACAACAAGTGCCATCAGGGAGGGTTGCAAGAACTAAAAGAAAGCCAGTGACCAGGGAGAGAGGGTGAAGGAGGAGGAGGCAACAGATGAGAAGCAAAGCTAGGCTGGAGTCATTACTGAGGGTCTTGCAAAGCCAAGGTAAGAAGCTTATATTGTATACCAACTACATGTAAAGGCTTTAACACCAAGGAGTACATGATCTAATATCCTTAGGACAGCATCATGACTGTGCTCTATAGCAAATAAATTAGATTTCATGTGAGGATTCTACGCTGTTTTGGGTACTGTGAGAACTTTCATTAGTCTGCTGCTGCTGCGTCGCTTCAGTCATGTCTGACTCTGTGCGACCCCATAGACAGCAGCAGACACTGCTGTCCCTGGGATTCTCCAGGCAAGAACACTGGAGTGGGTTGCCATTTTCTTCTGCAATGCATAAAAGTGAAAAGTGAAAGTGAAGTCACTCAGTCGTGTCTGACTCTTAGCAACCAACCCCATGGACTGCAGCCCACCAGGCTCCTCCATCCATGGGATTTCCCAGGCAAGAGGACTGGAGGGGTGCCATTGCCTTCTCTGTTCATTAGTCTATTGAAGCCTATAAATCCCTCCTTGGAGTAATATCTATAAACACATGAGATAAAATACGTACAGTTACAAAGGAAACCAATTATATTGAAATTCATTTCTATCAAGAACCCCTTGAGGCAAAGAACACAGGGTAAATAATATCTGCAATTACCATAAGTGCTAGTAGAGTTAGAAGGCAACTGCACTGGAGAGGAGTGGGTGGTTCCAAGAAAATACTGGGATTTTTGGATTCTTTGCTTATTCAGTTCAGTTCAGTTCAGTCGCTCAGTCATGTCCGACTCTGCGACTCCATGAATCACAGCATGCCAGGCCTCGCTGTCCATCACCAACTCCCAGAGGTCCAAGATATTGAGCAAGGATAAAATGTGAGTGTGTTTTCTTTTCAGTCAAACTCTTCTGAACTACGCATTTGTTTATTTTAAAGAATATTTTATCTCCTACAGAACCAAAATGTTTATATTAGAGAATTTTTCTAATAGAAGTTGTCCTATAGGCAGGCAATCCTTCAGTCTGTGATCATTAATTGATTATAATAGTAAACACTAATGACAAGAGCTACATTTACTGAGCACTTACTATGTTGCAGGTATTAAGCAAAGTACTCTACATTGCCAAGTCCGGTTTAATTCCCACAACAACCCTTTGAGATAGAAGCTTTATTATTACTCTCTTTTTACAAATGAGAAAAATTAAAGCTCAGAGATATTAAGTCACTTGCCCAATATCACACAGCTGGTAATTGTCAGTCCTGGGAATGGAGGCCCAGACTAAATCTAGAGTCAGGAGTGACAGAGCATCCACTAACTGTTCATTGGGTTGGCAATAATTGGAAACCAAAGATGTATAAGCCAGGGCCCAGATCTTAAGGTGCCAACAAAACAGTTTTTAAGTATAACAAATGCATATATATTGTTAGTGGGATATGGGGGACTATAAAAATATGCACTTAGTTAGCACTAAGTATTCAGCAAAAGAAGAGCTCTTGAATTTTGTAGGAAATGTTTCAGGCCAACACTAGAATCATTTACTTTAAAAATTAGGCAAACTTTAGATAAGCTTAAAGGTGGAGGAAGTAACTTTGGTAATGAAAACCATGAATCACATGAAGTATTAGGGTACAGTAAAAAAAAAAAAAAAAAAAGATAAACATAATGGTTGAAAGTCTAGATTTTTAACTTCCTAGCAGTGACATTTTAGAAAATTACTCAAACTCCCCTGACATTCAACATTCTCATTGCAAAATGTGTTTTAAAACTTCTACTTAAAATTATATGGATGTATGTTGCAAACCAAAAAAGTAGCATTCCTTAGCAGTTTTATACATATATCAAACAGCATGGGAACTGCTTTCTCTTCATTTTGCCAAAAGGCAGACACCTCATATAATGTTGTTTCTGTTTGTTTGTTTTTTCTGACCCAGCCCCAGTTAAGAATGCTACCTTATATGAGTCTTCGTTGTCTTTCATTTGGAACTTTTTTTTTCTTTTCTGTTTGTGTAGTGTAAGGTTTGTTGGTCCTGGGCTTTTGTTGTTGTTGTTGTTATTTTTAATTTAATTTTTTATTGAAGGATAATTGTTTTGGGAACTTATTTCTACACATCTATGAAAGCTTAAAGGCAAACCTAACCTGAAGCACCCTCTTTCTTCCAGTCACCCTATTCGTGGAATCCAGTTCCATCAGACCAGCTTCTGAGTGATGAGGATAATGACTAATAATGGCTTAATGTGTTATTCCCTCCAGAAAGTATGTATGTTTAATAATAGTCCCCAATGTCCTATAGCTAAAATTGGAAAGTAAAATAATTTCACATCTTCTAGAAATAATGAGAAGGAAAGCTGAAATTCTGGGACAGGAGGGCCACTGGGTCTTCTTTAAATCACATTGCTCAGGAGCTGTAGCCTTTCTGAAGACGCTGGAATACGTTAACCAGTAGTAAAATAACCAATATTAAAATCAGAGTGAAATATCAGATAAGAGTCTTAGGATGTTGCTGTCAAATAACCAGTTCAGCAATCAGCATTTCAAGACTAAAAAGAAAGGCTTTGATCTTTTGTGTGTGTTAGTCACTCAGCCGTGTCTGACTCTTCGTGACCTCATGGACTGTAGCCTGCCAGGCTCCTCTGTCCATGGAGTTCTCCAGGCAAGAATATTGGACTGGGTTGCCATTTCCTACTGCAGGAATCTTCCCAGCCTAGGGATTGAACCCAGGTCTCCTGTACTGCAGTCTGACGCTTTACCGTCTGCACTACTAGGGAAGCCCTTTGATATTTTAAGATTTCTTAATAAAGAGACAACATTAAAATAGCAACATTTATGAAACCTGAATGGTGGTGGGTACATGGATTCTGCTAAATTATTTTCTGTATATTTTTGTATGTTTTAAGCATTTCTTAACCTAAAAGTGAAAAAGTGTAAAAGCAAAAATAAGGAAATTTTTATTACAATGAATACAGAAATATGTTCAACAACTAATTCCAATGTTAATATTTCTCATCTTGCACCGTACACTAATCCTCTGGCAATTAAGTATGTCAGGTTGTATTCGACATATCTCGATGAAACAAAGCACTTTATCTCAAATTCTTAAGAATTCAAGACCTAGGTTAAGATATTACTTTGAGGACTTTTAAAAACAAAAATTTTAACAAAAGTATCACAAATTAGTGGGGTTTTTTTTAGCCTAATAATATAGCCAACAAAACTGCGTGGATATTATTTGCCAAAATAATAATAAATAATATAATGCACACAAATAATATCATGTAAACCTGATATTTCAAGAAACAATGTTAATTTATAATCAATTTTACAATTTACAGTTTTCAGAGAACTTTCAGCTGTATTATTTCACTTAATGGTAGAAACTATAGCTTGTATATTCTGTAGGGAAAAGGAAAAAAAGAGTTAATTCAGCACAAGTCTCAACATGCCAGCTGATAAAGCTAGCCTTTGGCATAGTTTCAGCTAAAGACTGCTTTCTTGAGTTAACTTGTCAAAATTGCTCAATATGCTAATTGGATAAATGATGGCTTGATATAAGATTGTAATAATTTATTTATATTTTTCTACAAAGTTTGACAGTTTAATAGTCAACAGTTTCATGCTTCCACATTTGAACAAAAATTTTAATCTGAAAACAAATGATTAGAGAACAAGAGCCAGCAAAAACTAAATAATCATCTCATCTGATTACTGTACAGATTAAAACTTGATGCAAGAGTGCTATATTTAAAATATACTTAAATTACACAAGGATAAATTCCAAACTACTTTTCAAAAAAGGTGCAAATATTTTTTTTAAAAAAAGCAAACACAGCCCAAGAGCCTGGACTTCTGTGATACAGACCTCTACCACCACCCCCCAGTTCTGAGGATCCCTGCAGGCAACCAACTGCTGTATCTGTGGAATGTGCTCTTTGAACTGTACAAAAGCCTTCAGCCCTTCCTGCATTCTGCAAACAAAAACTGCCAAGTACAATTATTTCTCTGATTTAACGTAATACAAATGTTACTTCTCTGCCCTCAGCTCCCCTAGTACCAGTGATGGCCTATAACATATACATTCTTATAAATGTCCTGTAAAAGATTCATTTTCCTAATCAAAATTGATTTGTTTTAGAAGTATAATAGTTCAACTGAATATAATATAAAATTCAACAGGCTCATATTCCCTTTTGTGTATATGTTTTAAGAATTCTACTTCCGTAGACGGATTCAAGGATTGAATGGGATTAGTTCTTTTAATTATATGGCTAGGATCTTTAGCTTGAAATCTTTCTTAAAAAAAAAATGACAAACACAATAGTTGTTTATATTCAATTAATTTACCAAAAAACTCATTAGAGCTAGTAAGAATATGTCCTTCTAAATGTGAATATCTCTTGAAATTCAGAAGAAAATAAAAGTAAAAGGCAAAATTAGTCCTAAGATAGAGTTGTGTAGATATTTAAACTCACCTACTAGTTAAATGTTAGAATAGTGCATTCTCCTAGCCTAGATCCAACATAAACTGCTTTTCTTCACTGAGTATATCCTTGGCCTTATGCATACCTGAGCATTTTTCTTTCTAAAAAGATAAGACTGAATCCAGTACTGAAGAGTTAGTTCTATGTTCCATGAACATTAATGTTTCCAACTATTATTGTGTATAAACAAATTATTGGCTGTTACTGCATTGGAAAATATTTGAAGTTTTGTAAAATTAAGTTATGAAGAGATAAGATACTATCACTTATTTTGTACCCCCCAAAATAATTATCAAGTAGAATAAACCATTATAGGAGATTCTAGGAAAAGGGAAAACATGCTTTTTTTCAGAAAAAGTTAACAATGAAGTTGAAGGGAGAAAGACACAAATACATAATGCAACTAGAAAATAAGAAAAAATAAACATAATGCATATTTGCCACTATTAATTAAAAGTAATTTGTTCATTTCATGGCCTATTTAAATGAAGTTTGACCTCATATTCTTTTTTGAGAACCAGAGGCATCTACGGTTCAGTTCAGTTCAGTTGCTCAGTTGTGTCCGACTCTTTGCGACCCCATGAATCGCATCTCGCCAGGCCTTCCTGTCCATCACCAACTCCCAGAGTTCACTCAACCTCATGTCCATCGAGTTGGTGATGCCATCCAGCCATCTCATCCTCTGTCATCCCCTTCTCCTCCTGCCCCAATCCCTCCCAGCATCAGAGTCTTTTCCATTAAGTCAACTCTTCTCATGAGGTAGCCAAAGTACTGGAGTTTCAGCTTTAGCATCATTTCTTCCAAAGAAGTCCCAGGGCTGATCTCCTTCAGAATGAATTGGTTGAATTTCTCTGCAGTCCAAGGGACTCTCAAGAGTCTTCTCCAACACCACAGTTTAAAAGCATCAATTCTTCAGTGCTCAGCCTTCTTCACAGTCCAACTCTCACATTCATACATGACCACAGGAAAAACCATAGCCTTGACTAGAATGTACACAGGTGACATATAGGAAGTTGTCATTGACAACTCTGAAGGCTCATAGTCTCTCAGAGAAGCTATGCTTGAACTGGGTCTTGAAGGACAGTAAGAGGTTCATCTACCACAAAGGCAGAGGAGTATTTTCCAACAAAGAGAACAAAGCATGCAGAGGTATCAAGTACAAGATATCTTTGGGGAATCACTACACAAAGAGCAGTTCTGAAAACATTTCAGAATGTTTGCAAGAGGTTAGGATAAAGAGGGATCATATGCATGTTATTCTTTGGTGTTCAGTTCAGTTGTTCAGTCATGTCCCACTCTTTGTGACCCCATGAATCACAGCACGCCAGGCCTCCCTGTCCATCACCAACTCCCAGAGTTCACTCAGATTCATGTCCATTGAGTTGGTGATGCCATCCAGCCATCTCATCCTCTGTCATCCCCTTCTCCTCCTGCCCCAATCCCTCCCAGCATCAGAGTCTTTTCCATTAAGTCAACTCTTCTCATGAGGTAGCCAAAGTACTGGAGTTTCAGCTTTAGCATCATTTCTTCCAAAGAAGTCCCAGGGCTGATCTCCTTCAGAATGAATTGGTTGAATTTCTCTGCAGTCCAAGGGACTCTCAAGAGTCTTCTCCAACACCACAGTTTAAAAGCATCAATTCTTCAGTGCTCAGCCTTCTTCACAGTCCAACTCTCACATTCATACATGACCACAGGAAAAACCATAGCCTTGACTAGACGGACCTTAGTCGGCCAAGTAATGTCTCTCCTTTTGAATATACTATCTAGGTTGGTCACAAGTTTTCATCCAAGGAATAAGCGTCTTTTAATTTCATGGCTGCAAACACCATCTGCAGTGATTTTGGAGCCCTCCCCCCAAAAAAGTCTGACACTGTTTCCACTGTTTCTTCATCTATTTCCCATGAAGTGATGGGACTGGATGCCATGATATTCGTTTTCTGAATGTTGAACTCTAAGCCAACTTTTTCACTCTCCACTTTCACTTTCATCAAGAGGCTTTTTAGTTCCTCTTTACTTTCTGCCATAAAGGTGGTGTCATCTGCATGTCTGAGGTTATTGATATTTCTCCCAGCAATCTTGATTCCAGCTTGTGTTTCTTCCAGTCCAGCATTTCTCAACTTAGGGTGTTACAAACAAAGCTGAGCCAAACTGGTTTCGAAGTTGTATCATACTACAGATAAGGATTCCTTGACTGAGTGACTGAACTGAACTGAACTGATTCTTCCTATCAAACATTTTGTTAACTATAACAGTCATATCACTTCTTCTCACTGATGACATAAAAGCTTTTTTAGCTAATTAGTTCATATAGTATTTTATTTTTCTTATTGATGCTATTGTCTAACAATGGATAGTTAAAAACTGATGCTTCAAGGTCAGACAGATGAAGGTTCAAATTCTGGTTCTATAACTTAATAACTGGAGCAGCTACTTAACTTTGTTCCAAGTCTCAGGTACATCTTCTGAAAAATGTACACAGGTGACATATAGGAAGTTGTCATTGACAACTCTGAAGGCTCATAGTCTCTCAGAGAAGCTATGCTTGAACTGGGTCTTGAAGGACAGTAAGAGGTTCATCTACCACAAAGGCAGAGGAGTATTTTCCAACAAAGAGAACAAAGCATGCAGAGGTATCAAGTACAAGATATCTTTGGGGAATCACTACACAAAGAGCAGTTCTGAAAACATTTCAGAATGTTTGCAAGAGGTTAGGATAAAGAGGGATCATATGCATGTTATTCTTTGGTGTTCAGTTCAGTTGTTCAGTCATGTCCCACTCTTTGTGACCCCATGAATCACAGCACGCCAGGCCTCCCTGTCCATCACCAACTCCCAGAGTTCACTCAGATTCATGTCCATTGAGTCCGTGATGCCATCCAGCCATCTCATCCTCTGTCATCCCCTTCTCCTCCTGACCCCAATCCTTCCCAGCATCAGAGTCTTTTAACTCTTTGCATGAGGTGGCCAAGGTACTGGAGTTTCAGCTTTAGCATCATTCCTTCCAAAGAAGTCCCAGGGCTGATCTCCTTCAGAATGGACTGGTTGATCTCCTTTCAGTTCAAGGGACTCTCAAGAGTCTTCTCCAACACCACAGTTCAAAAGCATCAATTCTTTGCCACTCAGCTTTCTTCACAGTCCAACTCTCACATCCATACATGAACACAGAAAAACCATAGCCTTGACTAGACGGACCTTAGTCAGCAAAGTAATGTCTCTGCTTTTGAATATACTATCTA